>JACEIK010002582.1:192647-204562 GCA_018107945.1 Datura stramonium
ATTGAAATGAAATAAACATAAACCAAGGAACTATATATATATTAGGGCGGTGGCCAGAGGGTGTGCGGTGCGCCCCCCCATCGCGCCAAAATTGCCCCGCGCCGCGCCTATTATTGAGGCTGGGAGCCTGGCGCGTCGCGCCTCTCAAGGGACCAGCAGGCCTGGCGCACCGCGCTGGCCAATGCACTGCTGGCTGGCGTGCCGTGCTAGCCCTGCTCGACCTAACTTCCGGGGGCTTTTTCCTCCACGCATCGCACTCTCTTTATTCCTTGCAACCCGCGCGTACGCTTTCTAGTCGTTAACTTTTACAAGGTGTAACATCCTCCCCCCCAGGAACATTCGTCCTAGAATGTTAACTTCAGCTACTTATTTTGGAAAAATTTCGGCGGAGTCTCCCCTGTAATATGGACTATCTGAAAATCCTGAAACACAGAAAAGTCCAACACAGGTACTTCGCACAGTACTATAGCAACCATTTTCACAACTAGACTGGAGTCAACTATATCAAATATACATATAAGTAACACCATCATGAAACAATGACTGAATAGATAAGCGTACCTTTAACTGCATAGTCTGAGCTAAGCCTAGAACAAATGAGGGTATCTAGTTCTCATATCATCTTCAGCTTCCCAAGTTATTTATTCTCTATTCTTGTTCCTCCACAATACTTTAACACAAGTGACATCTTTAGTTCTCAGCCTGCGAACCTGCCGATCCAATATAGCTACTAGAACCTCTTCATAAGCTAACTCTTCAGTGATTTGGCCATCCTCAATTGACACAACTTGGGACGGATCCCCTATGCACTTCCATAGCATTGACACATGAAAGACCGGATGAACGGATTTCAATTCTGAAGGAAAATCTAGCTCGTAGGCCACCTAGCCTATTCTCTGGAGTATTCGATATGGCCCAATAAACCTCAGGCTAAGCTTACCCTTTTTGCCAAACCTCATTACGCCCTTCATTGGCGAGACTTTCAGAAACACCCAGCCGTTTACATTGAACTCTAAGTTCCTACGCTGTACATTTGCGTAAGATTTCTGACGACTTTGAGCTGTCAACAGGTGTTCTCTGATGAGCTTTACTTTCTCCTCTAACTGATGAATCATGTCTGATCCAATTAACTCTGATCCTCCCACTTCGAACCAACCAACTGGAGATCTGCACTTTCACCCATATAAGGCTTCATAAGGTGCCATCTGGATTGCCGAGTGATACCTGTTATTGTAGGCAAACTTAATAAGCGGTAAGTTTTCATCCCAGCTGCCCCCAAAATCCATCACACACACCCGTAACATATCATCGAGCGTTTGAATTGTACATTCTGCCTGCTCGTCTGTTTGAGGATGGCAGGCTGTACTCAGGTTAACCTGTGTCCCCAGACCTCTCTGAAAAGACTGCCATAACCTAGCTGTGAATTGTGTTCCTTTGTCAGAAATAATGGACACCAGGACTCCATGTAATCAGACTATTTCTCTCATATACAGTTCAGCATAGTCTTCAGCTGAGAAGGTAGCCCTTACTGGCAGAAAATGAGCTGATTTCGTCACCATGTCGACAATCATCCAGATAGAATCAAATTTGTGTTTGGTACGGGCCAACCCTGTCACAAAATCCATATTAACTGCCTCCCATTTCTACGTGGGCACTGCTATCTCCTGTGTCAATCCCCCGGTTTTTCGGTGTTCAGCTTTCACCTGTTGGCAATTGGGACATTGAGCTACAAATTCTGCTATCTCCTTTTTCATTCCCGGCAACCAGTAATTCTCTTTTATGTCATGATACATTTTTGTTGAACCCGGATGAAGAGAGTAACGGGAATAATCACCTCGCCCATAATCTACTGGTGAAGTCCTGCCGCGTCCGGAACACAAAGGCGGCCCCTATATCTCAAAACCCCGTCTTTGTTTACCTTGAAATTTGTTACTCCTCCTCGCTGAACCTTATCTCTGAGCTTAACCAGGTCAGGGTCTTTGTACTGCCGTGCTTTCACTTCCAACACCAATGATGATACGGTCGTATTCTGAATTACTGCGGCTAATTCTAGATCATGGGTGGGGTAGTTCTTTTCATGCTTCCTCAGCTGGCTGGAAGTATAAGCAATTACTTTACCATGTTGCATCAGATTACATCCCAACATGACGCCTGAAGCATCGCAGTACACTGCGTAACCCTTTGATCCTTCTGGCAAGGCTAATACTAGTGTTGAGGTCAGTCTATTTTTCAACTCTTGGAAACTCTGTTCACACACCTTAGTCCAGTGAAATTTAGCTGCTTGCTAAGTTAACTTGGTCAAAGGCACTGACAGAGTAGAAAACCCTTTTACAAACCTCCTGTAGTAACCGGCTACTCCCAAGAAACTGCATACCTTGGTTGGAGTTGTTGGCCTAGGCCATGTTTTTACCGCCTCAATCTTTTGGGAATCTACCTGGATACCAGCTTCTGACACAACATGACCCAGAAAGGCCACTGAATTTAGCCAAAACGCACACTTGGAAAATTTTGCATATAACTGACGATCTCTGAGAATCTGGAGCACTGTTCGTAAATGATCCCGATGTTCTGCTTCTGAGCGGGAATACACCAGAATATCATTAATAAATACTATCACAAACAGGTCCAAATACGGTCAAAATATACTGTTCATCAAGTCCATGAACATTGCTGGAGCATTCGTCAACCCGAAGGACATGACTACAAATTCAAAGTGGCCATATCTGGTCCTGAAAGTGGTTTTTGGTATATCTCTCTCCCGAACTCGAATATGATGATACCCAGATCTTAAATCAATCTTGGAAAAACACTTCGCCCCCTGTAACTGATCAAACAAACCATCTATTCTGGGAAGCGGGTACTTATTCTTGATAATGACTTTATTCAGCTGCCGATAATCTATACACATGCAGAGGGATCCATCTTTCTTTCTCACAAATAAAACTGGCACACTCCACGGTGAAGTACTCGACTTGATAAATCCCATATCTAGCAAATCTTTCAACTACTCCTTTAATTCTCTGAGCTCAGTAGGAGCCATCCGGTACGGAGGAATAGATATAGGCTGTGTACCCGGTAATAAGTCAATTTCAAAGTCGATTTTCCGTTCTGGGGGAATACTAGAAAGTTCATTTGAGAATACATCTGGAAATTCATTGACCACCGAAATAGAATGAAGAGTCAGAGATTCTGCTTGGACATCCTGAACCCTAACAATATGATAAATACATCCCTTTGCTATCAATTTTCTCGCCCGATGATAGGAAATAAACCTACCTTTCAGCGTAGCCGCACTACCTTTCCACTTCCATACTTCCTCCCCAGGAAAGTGAAATCGGACAGTCTTGGTCCAGCATTCTGCATTGGCATAACATGGAGCTAGCCAATCCATACCCATAATTGCATCAAAGTCAATCATCTCTAATTCTATCAAATCTACTAAAGTCTGATGACCAACAACCTCTACTGTGCATCCCCGGTAGACCCTCTTGGCTATGATAGAGTCACCGACGGGTGTAGATATTGAAAAAGCTCGCTGAAGCGATTCTGGCGTAATACCAAACTTCTGGGCTACTAATGGTGTAACATAAGACAAGGTGGATCCTAGATCTATCAGTACATAAACAGAATGAGAGCAAATGTGCAGCATACCTATCACCACATCCGACGACGACTCTGACTCCTGTCGTCCCGGTAAAGCATAAGTGTGATCTGGACCGGTACCTGAGTTAGAGGCCCCTGACCTGCCTCGGCCTCTGCCGGCTAGATCTGAGGGCCTACGCCCTACTGGATATTCTAGGGCACGTGACCCTACTGAAGATCTGTCCTGCTGGTCCCGGTCACTCTGACCTCTGGCTTGACAATCTCTCATTTGATTCCCCTCTTTCCCACAGGTATAACATGTTGTGGAACCATACCTGCATGCCTCGGAGTGACGTCGATTGCAGATAGGGCAAAGTGGTACAGTAAATCTACTCTTCTCTGCTCCTCTCTGCTACTGTGAACCTGCTGATTGTGAGCTCTCGCCGGGCCCCGACGGCCCCCAGAGACCAGACCTACTCCCCTGCTGCTGCTGTGGAGATGGGGGTCTAGGTGGTCTATCTAATAATTGTGGCTTGGGTCTGCCCTGAAATTCCGCCTACATGTCACTAGGTCTGGCCCGACGGTGCTGCTCCTGATTTGCCCTTCTTATCTCCCATTGCCGCTGTCGAATCCCTTCAATATTTTGAGCAAAATACTGAACACGGAAAATATCCATATCCTCTCGTAGAGTGGCCGTAATGCAAGTCTCCACATATTCTGGATTCAACCCTATAATAAATCGGTGCACCCTAGCCGGTAAGGTATCTACAAAAGTTGGTGCATACCGGGCCAAGGAGTCGAACCTCATAGTGTACTCCCGAACACTCATCGACCCCTGCTCTAAATGTAGAAACTTATCAACCCGGGCCTGTCGAATATCCCGTGGTAGGTAGTGATCCAGAAAATCCTATGATAAGTTCGGCCAAGTCGGAGAGGAAGCACCTCTCTCTCGAGACCTCTCCCAACTCCCGTACCATAGCACTGTAATGTCCCATAGCCGGAATGCTGCTAACTCAACTGACTCTGCAGGTGTGGTATGCATCACCCTGAAAATACGCTGTATCTGATCCAAGAAATTCTGAGGGTCCTCCGCCCGATCCGTACCTGTGAACTATGAGGGACTCAGTGTGAGAAACTCTCGGACCCTCTAACTACCAGGTTCTCTTGAGGACTCTGCGACCACGGGCGCCACAGGATGATGCTGTGCAGCCATCATCTAAGCTAGCATAACAACAACACTCCTAACCTCCTGATTTGATGGTACCGGTATAGAGACTTCTAGAGGCGATGCCGTCACATTTGCCGCTCCGAGCGGCTCCTGAGATGGTGGGGAGTGCTGGGGAGACCGAGATGAGGTCTCCCTGTCTCCCTTAGATTGGGCTGACTCTGACTTAGGCACCCTGCTAGTGCCTTCCCCTGTTGCAACATCCAATCTCCTACCAGTCATGGTGTGTCGCTGGTTTGCCATTCCTCTGTAAATAAAAGAATATGGTAATCTTAGGGACTCAACCCTATACTGTACAACTCTATAGCACGACTGGATAAGAAGAAAGAGTAACCATCCTATCATGCTTCGAAGCCTCCTGCCTATAGAATGTGGTGCACAACACATCCATAGATAAGACTCTACTTAGCACGGCTTGCAGAATCCCTGGGATACGACCTGCTCTGATACCAAGTTTGTCACGCCCCACCTTGGGAGGCATGACTGGCACCTGGTTCCCTACTGGGATCTGACTGAGCTGACTGAGCCTAAGCACTCTTGGTGCAGGGCTAATACTAACTATGAAATCAAGAAAATAACAGGCTATATCTCGATTGTAAACACAACCCCCAGCCAACAAGCCCTTATAGCCACCTGTCACAAAAAAATAGCTAACTAGAAACACATAGCAACAGGGAGTCCTATGCGGGCCGACAAGGCCACCATGATGTCTAGTTATGACTAAAACCTAAATTCGGTGCTAAACTAAGCTATAGCGGACCAGGCCACTAACTATCATCTAAACAGGGCCCCACGCGGCCAATATACGAGATAAAACACATACAGGCCCCACACAGCCAACAACAGCTAACCACAGGGAAATAGAAACAATCTGCAAGTCTCTAAGAGTAATATGATGGTCGGGACAGGGCCCCGACCTACCAATAAACTGTACAGTCAAAAGAGCAACCTTTTACCTACAAGCTTCGGAAGAAAGGAGCCGACTCTTCTGCTAATTCTTGCTGGAGGCTAAGAGGGATCTCCTCCTCGTCTATCCGTACCTGCAGGCAAGTAATGCAACGCCCTTAAAGGGCGTCAGTACAACATGTACCGAGTATGTAAGGCATAATTGTAAATGACTGAATTTAAAAGATAGAACTGAGAATAATTGGAATGAAGGGATAGAGATCATACCTAAGTAATAGAACTCCTTACCATCTAGTTTATACATCACTGCAGCAAACAAAAACCTTACCTTTTCCCCATAAGCCAGAAGGTACAACCAGCACAGAAGAACCCACCTGGGGCCCCCATAAGCCCTGGTGAGTACACTTTATTCTATATACCCCTATCAAGGTCGCATTGGTCAACTAATAGCTATAGCCGTCCTACCGGTACCCTGGTTCTGCAACTGAGCCTGCTCGGCCCCTGATTGTAGTTGTGTCTGAGTCCAATGGAATCCTTGTATCTGCACCCCGAGCACTAGGCTCATCGGGGGTGTGGCACCGATACGGCGTATATATAATGGTCCATCCATGGAATGCACCGTATGAGGACCTGGGACCCCATCTTCGTCCCTCGCGGACGGCATGCCGCTCTTTCTAGAGTGACGTCATCTTGCCCCTAGCGGGCGTCGACACAGCTAATAATCCTGGGGTTGGTCATGAAGGGCTATGTAGGAAAATCAAATCCCAACTAATGTAAAATACTGGTCTCAGCTAATAACAACAACTATTTGTGATTAACATGCTTCTGATTGTCTTACCGGGATTTAAACTGAATTATAATGCTATAGGAATTAATTTTCCGAAGGAAACTTCCCTAACATACCTCGTTCACCGATTATCGATTAACTGTTGAGTTTCAGTCCGTATGAAACTACTCTTTTCAACTGTAATCGTATTACTGGGGGTACATGACTAGTTTCAATACTAAATTCAGCAAAAACGATAACTTTATATATAAATATTAACTATATTTCAACTTAACAGAACACGATTGAAAACTCATAATTTCTCGAAAATCCAGAAGGGATAAATGCTTACTTGAAGCTTGTGATCGTATAGAAATTAGTTTGGCGCAATTCTGACGACTTTGGCTCAGCGAGACGATGATTCGCCGGGAGAATTTTGTGAAAATAACTCCGTAGCGATGCTCTCTACGACCTTAAACTTCAATACCCAAAGTTAATCGGAGTTTGGACGGCATTTGGTAGCATAATCGGACGAAAATTAATTGAAACCTTCATTCACTACCCTTTCTGGTTGACGAACTATTGAAATGAAATAAACTTAAACCAAGGAACTATATATATATTAGGGTGGTGGAAGGGGGGTGTGCGGCGCGCCTCCCATCACACCAACATTGCCCCATGTCGCACCTGTTATTGAGGTCGGGAGCCTGGCGCGTCCCGCCTCTCAAGGTGCCAGCAGGCCTGGCGCGCCGCGCTGGCTGGCGTGCCGTGCTAGCCCTGCTTGGCCTGACTTCCAGGGGCTTTTTCCTCCACTCGTCGCACTCTCTTTATTCCATGTGAACCTGCACGTATGCTTGCTAGTCATTAACTTTTACGGGGTGTAACACCTTCAACATCACAAACTTAAGTCAAGAGTCTATCAGACCGAGGCTTTTCCCATTCTCTTCAATGGGAGAAGCAACGATGTGGTTGGAAGAGTTAGCCCCTAGTTGTATTACATCTTGGAAAGAATTAACCGAAGCCTTCTTGGATTATTTATTCCCTCCATTGAAGATGCTGCATCTAAGGTATGACATCACAAATTTCAGGTAAGAGCCAGGAGAGCCTTTGCATAAGGCATGGTTACGGTTCAAAAAGAAAGTTGCTCTTTGTCTCAATTATGGACTTCCAAATGGAGTGTTTCTCCAAAGCTTCTACAGAGCCCTTGACTCCATCAACAAGTCCGTGACCAACAATTTAGCTGGAGGGTCTATTATGGATCAAACATATGGGTTGGCTAAAGCCGTTTTGGATAGAATGACAAAAACCAATAGGGCTTGGCACACGCGAGAGACGAATGTATTCATGCATGAGATAAGCTCTAATGCATTGGCAACTGAATTGCGAAAAAGGGATGAAGAGAGGGATGAAAATTTTGTATCGATGATGATGCAACATGAATTATTGACAAAGCATGTGATGGGGGTAGGGCCCAAGGTGGTAAATGTTGTGGGTATGCAAGGTCCTTTGCAATATGAAGGGGATTCGTCACCACCAAGGTACGAGGACGAATGTCAATACATGGGGAACCAAATGGGAGGTCCTCAACCTAGATTTCAAGGAACTAATCAAGGCCCTTGGCGCCCAAAGGACGAAAATCAAGGTTGGAGAAATCGTGATGCGCATGGGTGGCCCGAAAGAAATAAAATATGGGTAAATAGAGAGTAGAATCTAAAGGGCAACCGCTATCACCGGAGTTCAAACCCGTATGTTCCCCCTCCAAAAGTTGGAAACTCCCACGGTCAGCCAGGTGTGAGTGACGCGGGTAGATCAAAAATTGAGGAAACGCTATCAAGAGTCCTAAAGAAAGTAGAGTAGACCGAGAGCGGGGTCAAAGAGTGAAGAAGGGAGGTGTCTAACCTTTCTCAAACAGTGAGCTCATATTCATCCTCCATCAAGCATTTGGAAGCTCAAATGAATCACTTGTCGGCTCAAATGAACTCCCGAATGAAGGAAATGCTTCCTAGTGACACAATGCCAAATCCAAAGAAAGATAGTCAATGCATGGCTATTGTAACTAGGAGTGGAAAAGTGATCGGAGATGCACCAGTGAAGCCCAAAGAGGTTAATGACCCAAAATCAAATGAGGAAAATGGGATAAGAAAAAGAATGAAGAGAAAGGTGAGGGGAAGGATGATGAAATGCTCTCATATGCTGATGAAGATGAGGTGGGCATGAAGGCCCAAAATGATGACAAGTTTGAAGCAAGAGCTCCACCTCCTTATCCATAATGGTTGTCCAAGAAAAAGAAGGACGATCAGTTTAGCAAATCTGTTGATATGTTTAGCAAGTTTTCCGTTAATATACCATTGGTAGATGCTCTTCTCCAAATACCAGGATATGCGAAGTTCATGAAAGAATTATTGAAGAAGAAGAAAGTGGTTGATGCAGGTAGTGTAGAGACAATGCACCATTGTAGTGCAATGATGATGAGTAACCTTGCCCACAAGAGGGAAGACCCTGGAGCGTTCACAATCCCTTATACAATTGGGATATGTATGTTTAAAAAAGTTCTATGTGATCTTGGTGCCAGTAATTTATTTCCCCTAATCATTTTCAAGAAGTTGGAATTTGGAAGCATAAAGCCTACATCGATGAGGTTGCTCATGGCGGATCGTTCCATAAAAAAATCGGTGGGGGTGTTAGAAGATGTGTTGGTAAGGGTGGATAAATTCATCCTACCTACTGATTTTGTAGTCCTTGATTGTGAGATGGATGTGGAGGTACCCATTATTTTGGGGAGACCGTTGTTATCTAAAAGGAGAGTTGTGGTTGATGTGGAGCTAGGGGAGCTCAAATTTAGAGTTGGATGTGAAGAAGTTACTTTCAAGGTTTGCCTGTCAGTTGAAACGCCCACTGAATGCAAGGTGATATGGGTGTTGCAGAAAGAGGATGAGGATAGTGGAATTGAGATGGAGGAGACGGAGTCGGAGGATGATCCGTCAAAGGAGAATTGTTAAATGAGAGTCACGTCGTGCCACGACGTTAACTAAGGCACTTCATGGGAGGTGTACACCCCGTAAAATGTTAAAGGTTAGTAGGCGTACACGTGTATTTATGAAGAGTAAGGAGAGCTTGACGCGTGTGGAAAGAGCCTCGGAAGCGAGGTCGGACGAGGCTAGGCCACGAGGGGCCAGCGCGACGCTCCAGCCGGCCTGTATGCTGGGCAACGTGGCGCATCAGGCCCACTGGCGCCCTAGGAGGCGTGGCGCGACAGGGTTGTGGCGCCTTGTCCTGCGCGAAGCGCCCCTAGGCCACCGCCCTTGGTGCTATATATATAATTTCCCTTTGTAATTTGAATCATTTCCCAAGTAGGACTTCGGCCAGATTAGAGAGAATACGGAGAGTTCACTGAATTTTCATCAAATTAAGCTACCAAATGCCTTTCAAATGCAAATTAACTTCGGGTAACGAGTTCTAGGCCTACGTAAAGCATTTCTACAGAGTTATTTCTCAAAAATTCGCTTGGCAGACTAGAACTCCGCCAAGTAAAAATTGTCAGAATTACTCCAAATTGAATCCTAAACGGCTACAGGCATTAGGTAAGCATTTCTCCCTTTTGAACTCTCGAGAAATTATAGGTTTTTGGCCGAGTTATTCGCGGTTGAATTATAGTTGATATTACTATCAAAATTTATCATTATTCATCGAATTTAGTAGTAAAATTAGCCCTATTCTCTCAGTATAAGGGTTGCAGTTGGGTAGAACCGCCAGCTGCAAGTTGGAATTCACCAGTTAATCAGAAATCAACATTTGAGGTATGTTAAGGCGAATTCTTTCGACAAATTATTCCTGTCGTATAGTAATGCAACCTAAATCCTTGTAAAGAAGCTAGAAATATGAATATTATGGTTAGCTGCTACTATTAGTTTGAGATGAGCGTTTCCTATTTAGATTGGGACTGACCTTGCCCTATTACTAGTTGTATCATTGCCTACGGGGCTATATGGACCGCTCTAAGGAGCTATATGTTGTCCCAAGGGACTATGCTAAGTCCCAAGGGACATCTTACAATCCATTCCATGGATGGACTTTTATACTTATGTCGTATCGACATCACTGACCCTCGTCGAGCCTGGTGCCCAGGGTGCAGTTACAGGAGTCCACCGGACTCAGACACAGCTACAGGAGCTGAGTGAGCTCAGTTGCACACCCAGAGAATCGGCAGGTTGGATATAGTTACCTTTTGACTCATTTTGACCTTATTAGGGATATATAGATTGAAGTTAGCTCGAAGGGCTTATGGGGGCCCCAGGCGGATTATTCTGTATTGGTTGTACCTTTCAGGCGTATGGGGGCCTGGTAAGGTTCTTATTTGTATTGTTTATTATTAGTTATACAACAGGTTGTAAGTCTATTCAAGTTATATCTCTATGCCTCCTATTGAATTGTTCTCAGTTTCATTATAAGTATCATTCATTTCATTTTCATTTACTGCCTTACATATTCGGTACATATTGTACTGACGCCCATCTTTGAGGCACTACATTACTTGCGTACAAGTGCGGATAGACGCGGTTCAGGATCTACCTAGTCACCAGTCGAGTCAACAGTCTAATCAGCCCCTTTACTCCGGGGTTGTTAGTTAGTAGCTTTGTTCTTTTGTTGTATAATTTATGGGTAGGTCGGGGCCCTATCCCGACCATTATATAGTCTTAGCGGCTTGCAGGCTACAGATTCTCAGTTATTAGTTTTGTTGTTGGCTGTGTGGGGCCTATGTATATTTTATTTTGCGTGATGGTCATGTGGGGCCTAGTCTAGCTATTAGTTAGCAGCCTTGTCGGCTATAGCATAGTTCTGGTTTCCTGTTTTCATTATGATATAACTAGAAAACATGGTGGTCTTGTCAGCCCATATAGGATCCTTTTTTGTTGCCTGTTATTGGTTAGCTATTTTTTTTACAGGTGGATATGCGGCCTTGTCGGCCGGAGGCTGTATTTACAGTCGAGATATAGCTCGTTGTTTTCTTGAATTGAGTTACAGGCATGCATCAGAAGTGCATAAGCCTAGCTTGGTCAGTTTACATCCCAGTGTGGCACCAGGTGCCAGTCATTCCCCCCAAGGTGGGGCGTGAAAAACTTAATATCAGAGCAGGTCGTATCCTAAGAAGTCTGCAAGCCGTGTCTAGTAGAGTCTTTTCTATGGGTGTATTGTGCACCACATTCCATAGGCAGGAGGCTACGTGGCATAATAGTGTGGTTACCCTTCCTTCTTCTTCAGTCGTGCTATAGAGCTATGTTGTATAGGTTTGAGTTCCTAAGCTTACCTTATTATACTTATCTACAGAGAAATGTCGGACACGCGACAGATTACGACCGGTCAGAAGTTAGATTCTACGGCAGGAGAGGGCACTAGCAGGGTGCTCCAGTCAGAGACAGCCCGATCTAAGGGCAATAG
>JACEIK010002583.1:1276-24326 GCA_018107945.1 Datura stramonium
AATATACTGGGCCATTAGCTAGATTAATTTGTAGTACTGCTAATAATGAATCATCAAAGTTTAGTAGTCTCTTTTCTCTTAGTAGAAGACATATAGGTACGTCTAAGCCTAATCGATACAACAGTTTAACCGCGACTTAGACAAGTCCTATGTGAAGAAACTTATAGTTTTTCTATATCTGTTAATATCTTCAGCTGCTAATAATTTAATAGTCTCAATAGACTTATTAATAGCGACCGTGGATTCAGAGGTTTTAATATTATAATTTTTTATAAAATTAAAGTGTCCAGACTTATATACCTTTTCGAAACGTCCTTTTGGGATATTCCAATTTTTTAAATCACTTTCTCTCTTAGCTATTTTAGAAGTTGAGGCAGAAATATTAATACTATTTATTATGTTCTAATTTTCAGAGGTATCCATTAAATTGTGTAGATAGTTTTAACTGAATAACTAATATATCATGTAATTATCTTCTTTGTATAGACAAATTATGAAAAACATAACATAATTCATTATATAACATGATTAAATTGTCAATAATTAATTTTCTAGTAATCTTTATAGATTATTATCTAGAGGTTCTGAAGGTATTAATTTTTTTCTAATAGTCTATGTCCTGTAATATTTCTCTTCTTTTCTTTTTATAATTACTCTTGTATCTCAAACATACCCATTTTCTTCTATAGTATTATTTTAGTTATTCTGTAAATGGATGTGTAAGCATAAATTTTTGAATATTATACGAAGTATTCAAGGAAAAGGTAGTACTATCCTGGGGCCAATATCTACGTTAGATGTTACTCCTTAATAATTATTTACCTGTGTAGTATTTACTAGTTATCTTCTCTAATTTTCTTTTATCTTATTCCTTTAGGTTCGACAACGGGAACACCATTTGGGTTCGACTCTAACATTTCAACTTTCGAGCTAATCCAACGGAAAATACAGGCTTGCCAACGTCTAGACCGTGATTAAAAGGTAACCACACTTAAGGAATAAAACTAAGAAACTAGCAGAAGAGTATCAGTAAAACTACAACAAAGAAATAATCGTTTAAGAGCAACAATATTTCGACTGGCTCTAGGATAATATAAATATTTAGCTACTCAAACTCATACTTCTCTCGGCCAACATGGCTCTGAGAGTGTTGATCTGGCTGCCTTCCAGTTGAAAGGGGTGACACAAATTTGGTACGATCAGTGGAAGGAGAGGAGACCAGCAAGAGTGGAACCGGTGGAGTGGGAAGAGTTCACCATAGCATTCATAGATAGATTCTTCCCCTAGGAGTTAAAGGAGGCTAAGGATGCAGAGTTCATGAATTTGAAGCACGACAATGGGACATTAGAGGAATATGCATTGGAATTCATATTGTTGTCAAGATATGCTCTGGAGATGGTAGCTGAGCCAAGGGCTCGCATGCTTAAGATCATCAATAGAGTATCAAACCTGGTACTTAAGGAGTGTAGGACTGCAATGCTCATAAAAGATATTGACCTCTCCAGCCTCATTGTTCATGCCTAACAAATTGACGTAGAAAAGCTGAAAGACATGGAACAGGAGAATAAGCGGGCTAGAACTGGTCAGTTAGATTATGGCCACCAGAGGTCTGGCGGTAGTAGCCGCCCACAGCAGCAGCAGCGGCAGACTCCAACATCGACTCTAGCCAGTGCCCCTACTTTTCGGTCCCGCAAGGATCGGAAGGATGGAGCATCTAGCTATCAGTCCCAAAGTCACAGCGCCAACAACCATTATCCAGCTTGCCCTATGTGTTGCAAGAATCATCCAGGTCAATGCCTCCAGGATAAAGAGGGTTGCTTTGGGTGTGGACAGCTAGGTCACTGGCTAAGGGAATGTTCATCAGCAGGACGGGGGAGGTCGCTGCCTACCACTTCAGCAGCTCCAGTAGGCCGACAGCACAGCAGGCCAACACTTTAGGTGTGGATGGTAGTCAGTACCAAAACCGCTTCTATGCTTTATCCTCTCGTCAAGATCAGGAGAGCTCACCTGACACAGTCACGGGTATATTATGTCTCTTCCACCTAGATGTGTATGCCCTATTAGATCCAGGAACAATATTATCATTCATGACTCCCTATGTAGCTGTCCAACTTGAAATAAGTCCAGAAGTCCTCTCAGAACCATTCTCAGTCTCTATCCTAGTTGGTGAGTCTGTTAAAGCTAGCCGGGTGTATAGTAACTGCCTAGTCTCAATACTGAATAAGTTCATTCAAGCTGATTTAGTAGAGTTAGACATGGTTGATTTTGATCTCATTCTTGGTATGGATTGGCAACACTCTTGTTATGCCTCAATCGACTGCAGAACTAGCCTCATCGGATTTCAATTCCCTAATGAGCAAATTTTAGAGTGAATGGGCAGTAGTTCAGCGCCTAAGAGTTGATTTATTTCCTACCTTAAGGAAAGGAAGATCATTACTAAATGGTGCATTTATCACCTCATTCGGGTCAAATATTCCAGCTCTGAGGCCCTAACTATTCAGTCAGTTCCAGTTGTCAGTGAGTTCCCTAACGTGTTTCTCGAAGATCTTCTCGGAGTCCCTCTTGAGCGGGAAATAGACTTCAGTATAGACCTTCTTCTAGACACTCAGCACATCTCCATCCCTCCTTACAGATATGGCTCCAGCTGAGCTTAAGGAGTTTTTGAAGGAGCAGCTAAAAGACCTACTTGATGAGGGTTTCATCAGGACAACATCTCTCCATAGGGTGCTCCAGTATTATTCGTGCGAAAGAAAGATGGTACTCTCAGAATGTGTATCGACTACTGCCAACTGAACAAAGTTACATTTGAGAACAGGTATCCCCTACCCAGGATTCATGACTTGTTGATCATCTCCAAGGAGACAGTTGTTTTTTCAAGGTAGATCTTAGGTCGGGGTAACATCAGCTTAGAGTTAAAGAATGTGACATACCGAAAACAGCCTTTAGAGGTCGGTATGGTCACTATGAATTCGGGGTTATGTCCTTTGGACTAACTAATGCCCCTACAACCTTCATGGACCTGATTAACAGGGTTTTCAAGTAGTATATATACATGTTCGTCATTGTATTCATTGATGATAGTTTGGTATACTCCAGAAATCAGAGACCGCAGTTGTTCCCTAAATTCAACAAATATGAAGTCTGGTTGAAGTGTGTGACTTTCCTTCGTCACGTGGTCTCGGGTGAGGGTCTTTAGGTAGATCCTCAAAAGATAACAATGGTAAAAGATTGCCCAAGACCTACTTCCCAATCGATATCAGATGTTTTCTAGGTCTAGTCGGTTACTACCGACTCTTTATAGAAGGATTTTCCTCTATCGCATCTCCTCTAAGCAAGTTAACTCAGAAAAAGGTGAAGTTTTAGTGCATATATGTGTGTAAGAAGAATTTCCAAGAGTTGAATACTCGACTAACTATAGCTCTAGTTTTATCCTTACAAGAAGGAAGAGATGTGTTCGTAGTATATTGTGATGCTTCCAGAGTGGGACTCGATTGCGTTTTAATGTAGCAGGCTAAGGTAATAGCTTACGCCTGTAGATAGCTCAAGATTTATTAAAGGAACTATCCGACTCATGACCTCGAGTTGGCAGCAGTGGTGTTTTCTTTGAAGATATGGAAGCATTATCTTTATGGGGCTCACATAGATGTTTTCACCTATCATAAGAGCCTTCAGTATGTATTTAGTCAAAAAGACTTGAATCTTCACCAGAGAAGGTGGCAGGATCTATTGAAGGATTATGACATGAATGTTCTATACCACTCAGATAAGGCCAAGATAGTGGCTGATGTCCTAAGCAGGAGGTCCATGGGGAGCGTTGCTTATGTTGAAGAAGGCAGAAAACAACTGGCAAAATATATTCACATGTTAGCTCAATTGGGAGTGCAGTTGGTTGATTCAGCTAAGGGAAGAGGAGTAATGCAAAGTAGGTTAGATTCCTCGTTATTCATTGAAGTAAATTCAAGGCAGGATGAAGATCCTATACTGTTTAAGCTAAAAGAAGCGGTTCTGAGAAAAGAAGTGGAGGCTTTCTCCAAAGGGAGAGATGGTGTGCTCCGTTACCAAGGTAGACTATGTGTATTTGATGTAGGTGACTTAAGATAACAGATACTGGCAGAAGCACACAGTTTCAGATATTCTATCCACCTAGGTGCCACTAAAATTTACCGTGATCTATGGGATACCTACTGTTGGGACGGCATAAAAAGAGACATAGAAGAATTTGTTGCTAAGTGCCCGAACTGCAAGCTGGTTAAGGTGGAACACCAGAGAACTAGAGGTGATTCAGGATATTAGCATACCCACATTGAAGTGGGAAGAAGTGAATATGGACTTTATTATAGGTCTACCACATACTCGTCCGTAGCATGACTAATATTTGGGTGTTAGTAGATCCGATGACCAAGTTAGCACATTTCCTCCTACTTAAAACTACAGACTCAGCTGAGGATCATGATAGGTTGTATATTCGAGAACTAGTCAGACTGCATGGGGTGCCCTTGTCCATCATTTCTGATAGAGATACCTTGTTCACCTCACATTTCTGAAAGTCATTTCCGAAAGGACTCGGTACCCAGGTCAAACTCAACATAGATTTTCACCCTCGGACAGAAGGACAACCTGAGTGGACTATTCAGACCTTAGAAAATATGTTGAGAGCTTGTGTTATAGATTTCAAGGGTAGTAGGGATGATCACTTGCCTCTCATCGAGTTTGCTTACAAAAATAGCTACCAATCTAGTATTCAGATGGCCCTGTTTGAGGCATTATATGGTGGGAGGTGTAGGTCTCCTATATGGTGGTTTGAAGTTGGTGAAGCTACCTTGATAGGGCCAGACTCAATTCATAAGCTATGTAGAAGGTGTAACTTATTAGGGTGAGGTTGAAAATAGCGCAAAGCTGGCATAAATCCTATGATGATGTGAGGAGGAGAGAGTTAGAACTTGCTATAGATGATTGAGTTTACCTTAAAATTTCACCCATGAAGTAGGTGATGAGGTTTGGAAAGAAAGGAAAACTGAGTCCCAGATATGCATGGCACGACCCGAGAGTACACCCGATTGTAGACACGGGACAAGGAGCCCCGAAAGACTCCGAGTCAACCCATGGCGTGAGCATAAATCTAATTCATACAAATAAGGCTGAAGATTTAACTTAAAAGTCAAGAATTTAAATGAAACGTGACATGAAATATAATAAACGGTAATACATAATCCGAGAATAAATAGCGGAATACTACATATAGTTCTGAAAGCCTCTAATCATAATAGTCGGGTTGAAGGGACAAGATCCCCAACTAACCCCAACATTCTGAAAACAAAAGATAAACAAGGTCTGAACATGAAGTTCTTGAATCACGAGGACTCACTACTGAAAGTTGAGAGCAGAACTGAGAGCAAGCTAGGAACGATGTTGAACCTGCGAACTAGATCTTGAAAATATGCAGGTCGGTACTTGGATGGTACTGAGTACGTAGGGTATTCTAAACAATGCTTAAAAGCATAATAGTTAAAGGATTGGGGACATCATGATCATAAGACTGAAATCATAAGTATGTCGTAAGGCTCAGTACTTCCAAAATATTCGTAAACCTGTCATAGTTATAACATGTGGGGAAAATATTTCATAAAACATAACTTGAGCCAAAAGAAACATAATCATGCATTCACTTAAAAATCATGAGAAACAATGGGAGATTTCTATAACCGACATATGACAAATGAGCACACATTGAGCCCGACCTATAAACCTAGTGGGGAGGTCGTCCATACCTTGCCAAGGGTATGAACCATGAAAGGCGTGATATCACTCGTGAAGGCCCCGTAGGACATAGGGACAATCACTGAGGAGGTCCCAACATAACCTATGGTGGCACATAGTTTTGAGTTCGGAGCATAACCTGGGCCCCAAACCTACTCGGTGTTAAGTACTACTCCCAAAACATGCAACGTGCTCATAGAAATTCATACATGACATGCATGGCTAGTTAAATCGTGAGAATCATATCATGCTTGAGAATTCGTAATACTAGCAATGGAATTAGGCCCGTGTATTGGCCAAAATCATAGTTCATAAATCATAAGTGACATGTGGGCACTTACCATAGTTTCAATCATACATGAAATACTTAAATTATAGGAAACATGATCATGATAACATGAGTAGTTGAAAACATTCTTAAATTCAAGAGTTCATATCATGCTTGAGAAAATCACCATAACCATGAATTTCACCAAAACCCCATGATTTAGACACATGTTCTTTTAGGGATTAAATTATCAAATAATGAATAAAATAAGTGCAAACAACCCAATAATTCAAACCCGTGATTTTAGACATACTACAACATACTCATATCGATTTGTGAGGAAACATGCATTTGGGTTATTACCCATCAAAAAGTTGGTAACTTAAACATGGAATTAAGGAGAACTTGGGCATGAGTAGGGACTAAACTACCCATTCAAAACCCCACATACCTGAAATTACGTAATTTTCAACTCCCTTGAAAAAACCTAGGTGAAAACTTGGAGAATTGAAGAAGAACACTTGAATCTCCTCCTACTCCCTTCTCTAATTCATGAAAATGCCAAATTAGATCTAGTATGATTTTTTCCTCCTTAAAAGACCCTGTCCCGACCTCAAAACGACGTGGTTTAGGGTCCAAAAGTGTTTAAAAGTCAAAATTGCGCTTAATGAAATTTTCCTGAAAATCAGGTCTGGCCCCGACCACGACTCGTACCACGAGTCGTAAAATCAAGTCACGACTCGTGGTCACCTCACCATTTTTCCTAATTTTCAAAATTTGGCCACGAATAGGATACCCCGAATTGTACCAACATCCTACGGGTCGTACTGTCGGTCGTGGTACCATCCACCCAAACCAATACGACTTAACCATAACTCCTCACCGCGACTCATTGCTACATCCTACGAGTCATATGATGAACCGTGACGACCCACTCTAGCACCAATAATAAATTCACCATGACTCCTAACCATAAGTCGTACCCACTCGCCACGACTCGTAGGACTACTCGTGGTATAACCTCAGGATCTCGAACTCATCATGACTCGAGTCATGAGTCGTAGGTCCTCACCATGATTCATACCTCGAGTTGTATTGGTGCAAAATTTTAGGTTTTCTGCAGTTTTCAACTTCAACTCTCGGGTCTATTCTAGGCCCCTTTCGGGGTATTACAATGCAGGACCCTACATGATTCTGAGGCGAATTGGCGGTGTGGCATATGACTTAGAATTAGCTCAATAGTTAGCATCTGTGCACCCAGTCTTACATGTGTCACTATTGAAGAAGTGCATCAGTGATTCGACTTCAGTTGAGCCACTAGAAAGTGTGGGAGTGAAGGATAGTCTCTCTTACGAAGAGGTCCCAGTTCAGATCCTAGACCGTCAAGATCGTAAGCTGAGAAACAAGCAAGTCACTTTAGTAAAAGTCTTGTGAAGGAACCAGCTAGTTGAGGGAGTCACATGGGAGGTAGAAGCAGACATGATAGCTAAATACCCTCATTAATTCCATTCCAGTTTAGTTCCAACATCATGTATTACATTCCTCCTCAATGCTCTGTTCAGTTACGTACTCATCAACTCTATTTAGATTTTACATGTGCATCCTAGTTGCATCAAATCTGTTAGTATGGTTAAATTAGTTTGGATTCAGTCATTCCTTCAGAAATAAGTTCATAGTCTCAGTCTGGGAATTACAACTCTTTTCCCAGCTTTTCAGTAGTTTTAGCCTTCATTCGAGGATGAATGATCCCAAGGGGGAGATATTGTAACACCCCAAAACTTTTCTAGACCAAACACTGATTCAGCAAATTAAATCATAAATTTTTGCCTTAGAACGACCGAGACAACGAGTCGTCGTCAAATCCAACGACTCATTTTTTGTGTCATTGTCAGCCCTGCCATTATCCTTTGGGAAACCAACGGTACATGGAATGACCCGTTGTGAGGAGAAATGAGTTTTCATATCACTCATTGTATTCCCAGTTAAGAGATTAGTTTTTTGCCCTTTTCAGGAGCCCACGAGTCTTACGATGAGTAGTCGTTTGAAGTAACGAATCGTGAGGTGACTCGTTGGTTGAAGCCTAGAGTATGTTGAAAATTTCCTTCAAGTAGCATAGAGAGGCAACGATGACCCATTGTAATTCACAATGAGTTATTGTTTCAATCCATGGAAACAAGTCCAGGGATCCTTAGAATTTTCCAGTGGAGATGACGTGTCGATATAATTACCCATTGGTTCTGCCAATGAGTCGTTGTGTTGATCGTTGTTGGGTTTCCCAGGTTTTTCTTCCAATGACAAAGGGAAGAACCAATTACCCATTGGTTCATCGAACAAGTCGTGGTCCCCCTCATTGCCAGTTCCAGTAAGCCCAAAATCTAGGCCCAGGACCAATGACTGGTCCAAATGACTCGTTGACTGACCCGTTGGTCACTGTCAGGCAGTTTTTCTAGACTTTCTCCCAGGGTTATTTTTGTAACTTCTCACCTTTTAATTTCCTAAAGTACATTGTTTTGGGGTTATATTCAAGGGTTTAGAGAGGTAGTCAATATATTCCACTCATTCCTCTCTCAACACTCAGACTCTGTACGAAGAAACAAACAGACAGACTTCTCAGGACAAAGCTAGGGCTTTCGATTCCTCCTCGGATTCTCCAGATCCTTCCTATGAAATTCGTCACTAGGTATGTGAGAATCTAGAAAGGGAATTGTCCTCCCCTTGTTCCCCCAAAATTCATCTAATTTTTTTTTTCAGTTCTAGGCCTTGAGTGTTCGAATGTGAGTGAATTTTCAACCAGATTCCGTCTACTTCATGTGGAATATTATTCATTTTAATTGTTGTTATATTTCCACTATCTTGTGACTATGTTGATACTTGTTCCTGTAAATGGATTCTAGCCCTAGCTTTTGAGTGCAGTAAATTAGAGTCTTGCATAATTGATTAGTTATTCATATTGCTAGATCTTTTAGTGTTGGGATTCCCATAAAATTAATATAAGTAGAAATCTCAGTTAGTTATAGGATTGTCCAGTTTTAGTTAGAATATTAACCTTCTCAGTATTTTCAGAAATGTCAGCTGATCAGTTTGACTATAGTCTTTTCTTGAGGCGTCAGTAGTACCTCCCAAATATTAGTTATCCGACTTAGTCATCAGTTACCAGATATTAGTTCTTCTTGGGACAGTTACGACACTTCTAAATAAGCAGCTCTGACCAATCTTAGAACCACCAGCTTCGGTTTTACTTTGTTCTTTAGACGGTTACGATGCTTCCAGATTAGTAGCTTTAACCAGTCTTAGAACACCAGTTACAAAATCCGGTCTCATAATACTCTTAGGGTGCATCCATATAAGTATCCCTGATTAAGTCTTGGACCCCAATTTCGAGCTATCGGCTTAGTAGTCAAACTAGGACTATCCAGTGGGAGTAAAACTTTGCACTGAGTAGACCAAGGTTCCAGCGCACCCAAGTTCCTAGAACTACGTTGCCAAAGTAGGTTATTTTATTAGCCCTATGGCCCCAGATATGTGATCACCCAGTTCATGCCTTTATACCCTGGCAAGGTATATTGTGTCCTATCGATGAGGCGTATATATCGAACTCCACGTCTAACTCACGAGGTTATATGTCGGTTATAGACTCTCCCAATGGTCAGTACAGTTTTAGTTTAGCTCAGTTCAGTTCAGTTTAGCTCAAATTAGTACCTCAGATTCAGGACATTTCTATGACCATCAACCAGGGTCATTATTGACCATATTAGTTATATTTTAGTTGTTCAGTTTTCAGTATTTCAATTGGTCATTTCATGTAATCTCAGTTTATTTACTTGATCTTTCATGTTTACTATATCTCTCTCTTACTCAGTACATTCCAAGAACTGACACATACCTTTTATGTTGTATCATATCATGATACAAGAGCAGGTTCTCAGCCTCAGTATCGTTAATAGATTCCTTCAGGCGATATCAGCAACAACAGTTCGTGAGTCCTCATCTTTCGAGGACAATATTTATTTTTAGTTAATTTCTTTCAGTTAGATTTTAGAGATAGCTGGGGGCTTGTCCCAGCAACTCATCATTAGTAGATGACTTTCATACATAGACTCAGACATTCAGTATTGTTTACCAGATGTATAAAATTTAGCCAAATTAGATTTCTTAAATGATTTTATTATTTAAAGCTTCTTCTTATGTTTATTCAAATTACTAGTGTTATGATAGACCATGGGTTGGCTTGGGTTACTTGTGAATCCAAGTATTGTGTCCCATCTAGGGTATAGACTCGGGTCATGACATACATTCAAGTTTAGTCCGGCCGTTAGCAATATCCTCGAAGTTAGCATTCTAAATCTATTGGTGGGTCCTCATCCTTCGAGGACCTTTTTATCAGCCAATATTCATTATTTTCAATTTTAGTATTTAGTGAGTTAGTTGGGGTCTTGTCCCATCAACTCGTCAGTATGTAGAGGCTTATCAGGCATAGTATGGATTCAACTTCAGAACTATGTTATGTATTTAAATATTCATATGTTATTATATCGTCAGACTTCCGCTATTCCGCATGTTAGTTTTCTTTATTTATTGTGTTGAGCTTTAGAAGTCATGTTCATGTCATGGGTTGACTTGGAGCCTCTCAGGGTTCTTTGTCCCGTGTCTTGATCCGGGCCTATGTTCGGGTCGTGACAGGATCCAAAGAAAGGAATCAAGATATCTCATGATGATTGAAAAGATAATTGAATAAGAAGAGTATCTTTTTTGAACTTCCATATTGGAAGTCTCTTTTGTTGTGACATAAGTTGGATTTTATGCGTATTGAGAAAAATATATGTGATAATATTTTGAGGATAGTTATGAATGCCAAAGGAAAGACCAAGGAAACCATTAAAACTCGACTAGATTTGCAAGAAATGAATATTAGGCAAGAATTTCACCCTATCAAAAAGGATGAAAAATATGAACTTCCTACTCCGTGTTACACATTATCTCCCCCAAAAAGCACACTTATGCATTTTTAGTGAATATAAAGGTACCAGATGGATTTTTATTCAATATTTGTCAGTTTGTTAACTTGAAAGATCACAATATTTATGGCCTAAAGTCTTGATTTTCATGTTCTTCTAACACTTACTGCCTCTTGCACTATGTGGTTGTTGTCCAAAATAGTGTGTGAACCACTTATTGAGTTGTCTTTATTTTTTAATATGTTTGGAGACATGGTATTAAGGACTAGTGACTTAGAGAAAATTGAAGCTCAAATTCTTGTAACTCTTTGCAAGTTAGAAAAGGTCTTCCCTCCTTCATTTTTTGATATCATGGTGCACTTGTCTATTCACTTAGCTAATGAAGCTATGTTTGGTGGACATGTTTAGTATCGATGGATGTATCCTACAGAACGATGGTTATATTTTTTGAAATCTCTCATTCGTAATATGGCTTATCCAGAAGATTCTACTGTAGAGGTTTACCTTGCAAATAAATGTATAAATTTATGTTCAAGGTATCTGCATAGAATTGACACAAATTTTAATAGGCCAGAACGGAATTATGATGGTGGTTCAAAAAAAACTGATGGAAGTTTATCTCTATTTTGTAAATCTGGAAAAATGTTAGGAGCTCCAAAACATCGTGATCTTGAAGCAAATGATTTGGAGCAAGCACATATATACATATTGAAGAATTGTGATGAAGTTTTACCATATCTAGAGTATGATTTTTTTCTTCATATCATACTTCATACTCCTTATTTCTTTAGGATTGTTTCTCTTTTTTTTGTATGACAATTGTAGTTCAAATGAAATTTGTAGAGAGTTTTCACAAAATCATGTAGATTCTATTCAACACTAGTCTGATGATGGATGGAACAGATAATTTATTGAACGGTTTCAAGATAGGGTGAGTAATATATACACATAAAATTTAAAAATTAATTCAGAATTACTCATTTAAAAGTAATTTATTGTTCTTGTTGATAGGTTGCATAACTGCATAAAGAAGATGATAGTCAGATCATGGAAGATCTCCTCACACTTTCACGTGGTCCTACCTCATATGTGTTACATTATAATTATTATCTTATCAATGGATATAGGTTTCATGTAGAATATAACAACAAAAATTTAAGGACTCAAAATTATGGTATAGTTTTTGTTGGTGAGACTGATAAACATATGAGAACATTTATTATTATGGAGTTTTAACCGATGTTCTTGAATTGCAATTCATGGATAGAAGAGTGATTTTGTTTCAATGTAATTGATTTGATGTGTATGACAAAACGAAAGGTGTGAAAATAGATGAGTATGCATCGTAAGTGTAAATTTGGGGCGATTTTTGAAAATAAATGAGCCTTTTGTATTAGCAGACCAAGCATCTCAAGTATTTTATGCTAATGATAATTCCAATAAAGTTTGGTGCATAGCGACAAAGATACAATCCGGTGATTTCTATGCTATTGTTCAACAAATGGATAATGATGGTGCGGATTTAGAAAATCCTATACAAAATAAATGAAAAAGAATGGATGAGGTGAAATATCTCTTTATGCTTTAGAATACTTATTTTTATACATTCTGATTCATGTTTTTTGTTTGTACATGGTCTTTATAGTGTCATAATTTTTTAGCATATTATCTTTATATTGTCTTAATTTTTTTTAATACACTGTTTTTATAATGTCATATTTTGTATTACTTTTTATCCTTATAATGTCTTGATTTTTTCAGGTTTAATATGAAACCATCAACGAATAAAAATAAGGTGGCATCCAGCGTTAAAGTTAGTACCAAATATGCATTTATTGCACTAGGTGCTACAGGAAAGGAACGAGGAAGAGAACTTAAATCTATGTGCTCTTTAGGGATGTCTAGAACTGATATGTCATTTTCTCCATCTACTGATCAAGTTATGCGGTACAACCAAGTTGCTGAAACGAGTATGATTTCCTAATTTTATTGTATTATCATTTTGTACAACTGAATTTTAATGAAAGTTTAACTAATATGATTTTCTTATACTAGGCGCTATAGCGAAGGGACGAAGGCAAGGGCTTAGATCTATGTCTAATTCTCAAGGAATGCAAACAACATTCAAAAGTCACTTGGTTCTTGAGAAAGGGCATATTCCATCATTTTCATCTACCGATGAACTTATGCAATACAACCAAATAAATTCAGCAAGTATGGTTCTAAAATGTAATTCGTTTAGAATTGATTTAATTTGAGGCTAACATTTTTAAGCATATGATTATTGCACTAGATGCTCAAAAGAAAGTGTTAGAGCTTAGATCTTCGTGCTCCTTTGAAGAGTATGAAAATGAGGACCGATCCTTTCATCAGGATGCTGAATATGCTAGTCAAAGAATGTCAAGACCTTTTAAAAGTATAAAATTAGATTCTACCATGTCTGTTGCTCAAAGATTCCGAACAGTGAATAAACATCCTTTGGTTCATAAGAAAGAGCATATGCAAAATGATGTTCCAATTTCTCCTTCTCGTCAAGTTAAATAGTCCACCCAAACAATTCAAACAAGTATGGTTTCTCAAATGTATTCTCTTTTAGAAGTTAATTTAAGGCTAAAGATTTTATTGCTATGATTTCTTGCACTAGATGCTCAAGGGAAAGGGCTAGAACTTAGATCTATGTGCTCCTTTGAAGAGTGTGAAAATGAGGAGCGATCCTTCCATTAGAATGCTCATTATGCTGGTCAAATTATACCAAGACATTCTAAGAGTATACGATCAGATTCTACCAGGTCTGTCTCTCAAGGATTGCGGACAACGAATAAAAAACCTTTGGTTCATGAGAAAGAGCGTACACAAACTTATATTCCTATTTTCCCTACTAATCAAGTTAAAGAGTCCACCGAAATAGTTGAAACAAGTATGGTTTCTCATATCTATTTGATCGCAAGTTTACCATTTGAATAATATTCTCTACCATTTATAAACTATACAAATGTAGGTTCAGGTACTACTGGAAAGGAAAAAAAAGGTTCAAGGAAAAAAAGGTTCAAGGAAGTAAAAAAGTGCAAAGAAGTTGCATATCTTGAAGATGGACAAAAGCTAAAAGTAACATTTCACAATAAACGAACAGCTAGAAAAAAAATGGCAATTTATTTTCAAGGAAACTGAAAAAAAAGTTCGTGACCGTAATATGTATCCATTGGGAGTATCATCATGGGGTCATATAATGGAAGAAAAGTTAAATCACATGTGGGAAGCTGTTAAAGTAATTGGATGAAATATATGCTTAATTATTTGCTCTTTTCTATTTCGATTTTAGATTATTTCGCTCATACTGTCACATACGAGGACTGTGACTAAAGATAGTAACTGTTAATTTATCTTTTATTAGCTATGATTGAAATAACTGAACATGCTAAGTTTCAACTAATTAAAGTAGTTACATTGTTGACGGGTACCATTATGCTAAGTTGCAACTAATTAAAGTAATTACATTTAGTAGTTGGTTGGATGAATGAGAAAGAGGTCTAGAAGTTTCTGGAGAATGTTTACTGAGGACAATCGAAAATCACATAGCATTTCTAGAATGTTCATTTCTCCTCTTGACTAACTACTTTTGTATGAATTTAAATGAGCCCCAAAAACAAAATGAAATAAATCAATATATATATATATGTAAAGGACTGTTTGGAGACTAAAAAATATATAGTTGGTACAATAATTGCACATTAAGTGAACCCACAACGACCAGTTTTGCTGCTACAGTTTTGCTGTTTCGACTTCTTGTTGGGTGGCAGCTATTTTTTCTTCTGTTGCTTGTAGTTCCAGTAATGATATTGGATGTGAACCTATGTTTAATTTATTTTAAGATAAATTTGAGAGTGATGACATGGATATTCACTGTGATAATATTTTAGTATGGAGGAAAGAGTTATGGAATAAATGGAGAGGAAAATTACATGCAAATTTTGCGAAAGGTAAGACAATCCAAGAGGCTCTTAAGAATGTGTTGAAAGGGGTAGACAAGAAACAATGGGAGGTTTTCAGGTTTGACATAATACCTAGTTATGTAATTTTATTTCATTCTACGATCTTTAATATGATAATTTATTCATAACATTTGAATTAAATGTTGTTACCCAAATATAGGCGAGAAGCATCAGGAACAAAACAAATAGAGCTATGTTGAAGATGCTTTATCATATTAGTAGCAAGCCAATTAGAGAGATTATTTATTAAAAAGTGCTATCATTGAATTTATTTTTTTCTTAATATTGACGAGACATTATTTTACATGTTTACTTTTATGTAAAGGACAGAAAAGATGGAAATCCACCAGATTTGATAACTATTTTCTTTGAGACTCGCAAGAAGAATAACACATTTGCTGATCTTGAAATAATTGAGAAACATGTGCATTTGGTTAACTGAACATGTTCTTTACTTTTAGTTATGGGATTTGACAAAAATCTCTTTGTACTCTTTGTAGGTTCAAATCCAAGAATTAGTGCAGTTCGAATCATCATGTTCTAGCATAGAGATTGTAGAAAACTGTTTTGGACCTCCAAGTCATAGTCATGTATTTAGCTTTGGGGGTGGAGTAAAGGCAAAGGATTTAAACGGTGGGACTTTCTCCAAAGCTGAATTATTGACTGAGCTGCGTTCAACTCAAAATAAAAATCAATCTTTGAAGTATCACCTATTTAACGTCGAAAATGAGATGAAAGAACTGAAGCAATTAAAAGATTTATTATTAGTGCAACACAGAAATTTCCAAGCTCCAATTCAGGAGAATGACTATTTGGATCTTTGATGATACCAAGTGAGTAACAACTCATCGAAACATCAATTTATTTTGTTGATTTAAGTGTATGTTCTTATATATCATTTCAGAAATTTATATTTTTTGTTGATTATGGATTTGTGATTGTACATAGCAAAGTTGGTAGGCGTTTCTGGTTGTTTTACCTTATAATATATTTGCGTGCTTGGTTAATTTGAGAAAGATAAATATTAATGTATCATAAATATGGTGCGACTTGTATGAGTTTCCTGCAAAATTGGAGTGACTGAAACACTGCATATATATCAGAAACGTGTTGTTCAACAAAATAATTTGATAATACAAGATTATGTTGGTGTAAAGGAAGAATTCTTTTGAGTTTCCTGCTCCTTTGTTGAGTACTCTGTTACACCAAATTCTAACTTTATTTAGTTGGCTCTGAATCGGATATAGTGCACGTTCAAGCAGCCCCTTTAACTATGGGTGTCTGTTCTTTCATTTCATTCTTAATAATCTCAGTGTTCAATAAAAACACATTTGTACTTGCAGAGTCTCGCATCTGAACAAACTTTACTGGTTTCAGTCGATCATTTGTGATCTGAACTCCATTAAATTCCGAATGGAAGTCATTGTGACTTGTCTTTTCATAGTTTTAGCTATTCTATTTTCTGACAAGTCTCTTGTGTCATCAAGGAGATGATCATCCTGTCCAAAATCA
The DNA here is from genome assembly GCA_018107945.1 of Datura stramonium. NCBI lineage: Eukaryota > Viridiplantae > Streptophyta > Magnoliopsida > Solanales > Solanaceae > Datura > Datura stramonium. Next base: position 17,758 of record JACEIK010002583.1, read on the forward strand.
TGTTTTTTATTGTTTCTTCGAACTGCTTTGACTGTTCACACCTGCTTGAATATGTGAAGATGTAATTTTTTATATCAACCTATCAATATATTTTTCTTTGGCGCGCTGAGTATTTTCTTCACTTTTGCTTGTTCTGTTGGCTTCCCCTTTGTGTAAGTCATCTGCAATTTAAGCTTAGGTAAATGCTAAACAGAAAATAACAATACAATGGACAGGAAGCACAACTATACAATTAACTAGACATTCTCCTTAATTCTAGTGTTACATAACTAGTGAGACTGCAACATCGTTCAACTGACAACATTGAAAAACTTTATTTATATTTCTTCTTCTTTTATTCCCTTCTATTTAGAAATAAGGAAGCTTAAACTGGACTTCAATGTTTAATTCTAGAAGCATGACATGAACTAGACTTATAGGATCCCAAAGATGCAGATGGTATATTCCAAACGGATCTATCTAGTGATTAGTAATAAACCACCTCAGAACATGCTTAATGTGCCCATGTACTGGCCATATTAGAAACCTTATTTCCCTCAACATGTAACAGTCTCAACTTGGTGAATTCAACACAAATAACTCAACATCCTCTGCCTCAATCCCACAACAATACATTATATCAACAGTTTCTAATTTCTTGCAACTTTTAGCCAATGAAGCCAAGCTTAAATTTGTCAATTTTTTTCAACTCCTCACCTTTAATTCATTCAAATTGTTGCAGGATACTAGTATTGATATCAGTTCTTTATCAAGTAACATATCATTAAAAGAAAAGTCTAATTTCTTTAATCTTTTCAAATCCTGTTGTAATGTAGTAAAAAAACCAGATTCTCTTTATTTCTATAATTATCAAGGCTTGGGCAAAAGCAATATTTCCTCTTAGCTCTTTGAATTTTTGCTGAATTTTTTATTCAAATTGTGTATTTACATTTGACATGCTTTAGATGACCCTTTTTATGCAATTTTCATGCCTTATATGCGTTGCTGGCTATGGTTTTTGTTTTGCTTATGAATTTAATCATTTCTTTCAGTGATTTTTATGATTTTTCTAAAATATTTTTCTTACAAATTTTGGAAACTGAAGTTTACAAGAAGTGAATTTTTGATGACATAGATTGGCTATCTTTTTACTGGGAATGTGAAAACTTTACATTACTGTTTAGGGATATTAGTTATTTAATTTTTTTGCGAAGGATTTGTGAACATGATACTGTGAGTAGCTTATATCATTGATGTACAATGCAAGTATCTAATGTTGATGATTTTTTTAATTAAATTATATATATGGAAACAACAACATATTTATATTAATTACCAGATTTTATAGTTGCAAATTGAATAACATTTCTTTTGGTAGCAGAAAATTTATATTTCTAGCATGGTCACCAAATGATTTATGACCAGCTTCAAACTTGTCGTGAATATTGTTTAATTACAAGTTTTAAACTAGTCATGAAACGTGTTTAACGACCATCTGTAAACCAGTCTTGAAATCTATTTAACGATCAAGTATTTAGTCCTGAAAATCTGAAATTAGGCACCAGAAGTATGGTCCCTAAAAACATTTTGAGGACCAGTTTTAAATTTGTTGTGAAAACATTTTAGTGACTAGTTTCTCGATCCCGTCCCTAATGACTTGTAATACCCCGGAAGTCCTAGAGATCAGACCATGGAGTTAGATGAGGCTCAACAGAAAAGTCAGCAGAAAATTTCATCAGAACGAGTTGGGGAACGACTCGTTAGAAGACCTAACGGGTCATGATTTGACCTGTGAGGAACTGTAAGGAGGGGATGGCAAGCCCAGTGGCCACGGATGACCTGACGAGTCGTCTTTCCTGGCAACGACTCGTTAGGTTGGTCATTGGGTGGTGAAGAGTTGAAGTCATGAAGTATTATACAGTGTACTTGACGGGTGGACTTGACAAGTCACTAGAGGAAGCAACGACTCATCATGTTGATCGTGAGTTGAGGAATATGAAGTTCCGAAGTAGTCTTCCAGTACACTTAACGAGTGGGTTCACTGAGTCGTTAGAGTTGGTGACGATTCGTTATGTTGGTCGTGGTCTGAAGAATGATAAAACTATGTGAATTTTCTAGTGTGCTTAACGAGCGAGATGAAGAGTCATTTGATGGGACGATGACTCGTTACGTGAGTCGTGACTCTAGATTCGGGGAAATTTCCAGTTTTCTTCAGGGCATTCTTGTAAACTTCTATGCTTTTAACTTTTAAACTACGTCGTTTTGAGTATTAATTAGGACGTTTTTAAGGGTTTCTACAAGCCTAAACCCTCATTCTCTGAAGATATCTCTCAAGATCTTCTTCTTACTCTCCTCTCAAGATTCAAGAACTTCACCAAGGTGCTCATCAACCTTCAAGGGAAATTTCGAGTTGGGTCTCTCTGCCAGGTTTTCGGGTTTTTCATTAAGGATACACTTCCATCCTTGTGCCACAAAATATTTTTAATTAAAATTCCCAATTTCTACTATTCTAGAAAATACATGACCTAGGGTTTTAAATTCATGGTGAATCCTCCTACAACTCCTTAAATTCCAAGATCTATTGTGATTATGAGATAAGTACAACGCAAAATGACTGGGTTACCTTGAATTATGTGTTGGGTGATGAAAAGTGTGGAGTAATGAAATATTCTTCATGAATGATTTGAGATTTAAATACGACTTTTTCATTGTTCATTCAATTATCACAAATCCCTTTCATCCATGTTTAATATGTGAAACTTGTATGATTATCCCTGAGAATTTGAATATTTCAATGATAGATGTGATGAAATTGAAATAGGGTTCATGGACTTGAATAATTGAGAGTAAGTATGTGTGTTCCTTTATGTCTGGATGGAATTAATTGGGTAAGAGGTAAATCTTTGATAATGGCCTATCTAATGCATTATTCTCATGAATTGGAATAAATCTTTAAATGGGTCTTATGAAACGAAGATGTACACTTCTCATATGATTTCGTTATATATGTTGAGATATGATTAAGCACGTAGCTTCTTGTAAATCTAGATTATATGAATCAATGTATGCATGTTGAAGTATCAATTGAATATATGGGTCATGAATGTCTCTTTGATACATGATGATTAATATGAAATTGGAATTTAATGATGAGAAAGTAGTATGAATGATGTGAATCTAAATATGCCCTTTAATGTTAGACCTACGAAGAGATTCTAGTATGGTTCCATGACGATATGAGTTCTGATGATAAAGCATGAGGATGATAATCTCTGAATTTTGGGCTTGTTGTTAGTAGGAAATAGCCCTCAATCCTTTGGAAGTGAATGATGTATCAAGAAAGCAGAGTTTGTTCATGTTTCCGACTAGCTGCAGTAGTATAGACCATATATATATATAACATCAGACCAGTACAGCTCAGATTATAGAAATAGTCGGGATCCTCCATAGTAGAAAGAGACTCCCTAGCTCAGTCGGGACCCTCAATAGTAAAGAGTGACTCCCTAGCAGTAGTCGGGATCCTCCATAGTAGAGAGAGACTCCCTAGCTCAGTCGGAATCCTCGATAGTAGAGAGTGACTCCCTAGTAGTAGTCGGGATCCTCAATAGTAGAGATAGACTCCCTAACTCAGTCGGGATCCTCAATAGTAGAGAGCGACTCCCTTAATGATGATATCAATATTGCTCAGTGTTGCATGACCCAACTTTAAGATTATACGGGTTTAACAAGATGATAATTAGTATCAGTCATCAGTAATGATTCAGTACAGTATGTGATACTAACTTTAGATTTTGCACTTATTAAATGTTTAGGCCTTGACCCTTATGTATGAGTTAGAAGAGGTTATGTAAATGAGATTCAAAAAGAAGTTTCATGTATATATTTGTGTATGTGAATCATAGTGTATGTCAATAGCATGTTGAAGCAGTTATGTGGATGTATTTGATTAACTATTTATCAGATATTTGTTTATTTAATTGTTTAAGTTATCCCGCATGCTCAGTACATTCCAAGTACTGACAGCACGCCTTTTGTGCTATATCATTTCATGATATAGATTTAGGATTCCATACTCGGCCTCGTGGTTTGATATGCTTTGTCCCTATTCAGCAGCTATTGGTGAGTCCTCATCCTCCGAGGACGTGATTGTGTTCATATTTTACTATGTTTCAATTTTCAGACTTTAGGAGTTAGTTGGGGGCTTGTCCCAGCAACTCATCAGTTTAGTAGAAGGCTTTCAGACTTCTCTAGACAGATTCAGTGTTGTATCTAAGTATTATTAAATTGTCGTTATGGTTTATATTAGATTCATGTTATTAGCTTCTGTATTTATGTTGTTAGTCGTTCTCATGTTAAGTGTATGCTATGATAATGCCATGGGTCGACTTGAAGCCTCTCGGGGTTCCTTGTCCCGTGTTATGGCTACGGTGTGAACTCGGGCCATGAAAAACTTGATATCAGAGCCAAGGTTTAAAGTATCCTAGGGTGTCTGAAAGCCGCATTAAGTAGATTCTTACTCATGGGTGTGAAGCGCGCCACACTTATGACGAGGAGGCTACGAGATGTTTTAGGAATGTTCCCTTTCTTCATGATTCTTATCGTGCGTAGAGTATGAAGCTCTAAGCAGTTCTTTCCCCTGACTCGTGCTTTCCGTGCTCACAGATAATGCTTCCTAGACGAGCAAATGGAAGGAGAAATGGTAATCATCGCAAGCAGGAACCACCAGCCCCGGCGAACCCGAGGGATGACCATGTTACCCATACCGAGTTCCGGGCAACTCCTAATATGTTGGCACAGGGTGTAACCGCCTAGATTAATCAGCAAGAAATGGCCCGTATTCCTTAGAATGGAAATTTGGCAGCGACAAGGGTGACAGATTTTATCCGAATGAACCCACATGAGTTCTTGGGGTCGAAGGTAAAAGAGGACTCGTATGAGTTCTTGGAAGAGATTCAGAAGATCACTCACATCATGGGTGTGACGGGAGTTGAGGGCGTAGACTTAGCCTCCTACCAGCTAAAAGGAGTTGCTTACATTTGGATTTGTCAGTGGAGGGACAGTCGGGGAATTGGAGCAGGCCCCGTAAGTTGGGATGAATTTAAAACTACGTTCTTGGACTGGTTTTTCCCTGGAGAGTTAAGAGAGTCTAAGGCAGCAGAATTCATCAACCTGAAATAGAATGACATGATAGTACAAGAGTACGTGTTCGAATTTACCCAGTTATCAAGTATGACTCGGAGATGGTAGCGGACCAGAGGGCCTGAGTGAGAAGGTTCGTGCATGAAGTGTCAGACTCCCTAATTAAAGAGTGCAGGACTGCCATGTTGCACAGGGATATAAACTTCTCCCATTTGGTGATATTGGCACAACAAATGGAGGCGGAACAAGTTATGGAAAAGGATAGAGAGGCAAAGAGGGCCAGGAGAGGAAACTCAAAGTCCTCTTCGCCAAGGATGAGTGCTGGACACCGCCCATTTTCTCAGCAAAGGTCAGTAGCCCCAGCATTTTCAACAGTCAGTGCTCCATACAAACCTAGGGTAAGGGGTATCACGTACCCCATGTGTGCCAGCTATAAGAAGCACCACCTGGGGGAGTGTATGGCTTGGTCGGATGTTTGTTTCTGGTGCCGCCAGTTAGGACATAAGCATCGGGATTGCGTAGCGGCAAAGCGAGGTGAGAGTAGGTCCTTAACCATTTCTTTAATGGCCCCCATAGCTCGCCAATTTCAGCAGGATGCAGTATCTAGCCCAGATGGCGAACATCGTCAAAACTGCTCCCATGCCAGAATAACACACCAGGATAAAGGCAAGTCTCCTGTAGTGGCCATAAGTATATTGTGAATCTTGTATTAACNAGCCCCATATCATGTCAGCCTAGTTGAATAAGAAGCCCTGTTGTAATTGCAAGAAGAGATTGTCGATGGGTAATGTGAATAGCGGTTAGTGTGAGGCTTGTAGTGAAGGATAGCAGTGGAAGAGAAGCTAGGAGGTTGTAAATTGACCTTACCTTAAGGAAGATTCGGGAGTCTTAGAATGATGACTTTAAGCTAAGGGGGAGATAGCTAGTATGCGTAGTAAGTCAGACCTTGAGAATGCTCATAAAGAGGTTTTAGCCTTAGCAGTTATAGTATGTCGATCTCTTCAAGGTTCAAATAATTTCCCTTGTGTTTCAGTTGAAGTTAAAGTGATGTCCATTCTTATGTGCAGATTCCCGAGGTTTAGAAGTAATCGCTTCAGACAGTGATGCCAGTTTTTTTCTATGAGTTCTTTATGCTCGTTTTAATTTTGTGCATCAGTTATGTGTATTATCTTATGTCTTCCAAGTGTGGTTAGCTCGAACTCAGTCTTTAGAAGTTGTTTATTACCTAAGTAGAGTCAAATTATCTCTTGTATGTGCTCAGTTTTAGATTACGGGAATAACTCGTGCTCATTGATGAGCCCGCAAGTGTACGGGTTGTACAAGTTATATAGTGGCCCTTTTTAAGAACCGAAATGTCGAACCCACAGGGACTGGACTACAGGGTAAAACTTTCTCGAGTGTTAATTTACTGTAGCTCTAATAATGAAGACAACAGTGTAAAGAAAAGTTTT
>JACEIK010002583.1:61180-74957 GCA_018107945.1 Datura stramonium
TAATTGGGACTTATAAGTCGCATTCAGGGAATGCGATTTATAAGTCGCATTCCTGGAATGCGATTTACAAGTCGCATTTTGCCTTGCGACGCGCCGACTTTGTGCTTGTCCGATCTTTCCCCGGGCCTTTTTCTAGCATTTATGGCATTCTAAAACTCTTAACCAACATGCGAATAGGTCATCTACATGTCAAGAATTTACGGGGTGTAACAACTAGCTCACAAATGTATAGTTTGGCATAATCCTCTACTGAATCAGTAGTTTTGACTGGATGAAAATGAGCGGCTTCGGTAAACCTGTCAACGACCACCCAAATGGAGTCATACTGTCGATGAGTGCGAGGAAAACCAGTAATGAAATCCATATTGATTCCCTCCCACTTCTAAGAAGGAATACTGATGTCTTGAAGCACACCTCCCAGTCTTTGACACTCCACTTTTCACCTGTTGACAGTTCGGACACTTAGCCACAAATTCCACAATGTCCTTCTTCATGCCATTCCACCAATAGACTTCCCGTAGGTCGCAGTACATCTTAGTGGCACCTGGATGTATGGAATACCTGGAACCATGAGCCTCGTGCAACATCCGATTTCTCAAATCATCAACATCCAGAACACACAAGTGACCCTGATATCGAAGCACACCATCTCCCCCTTTGGAGAAGACCTCTATCTTCTGATTTTGAATAACTTCCTTTAACTTTACAAACATAGGGTCCTTGTCTTATCTATCTTTTACATCAGTCAACAAGGACGATTCTGATCCGTTCTAGACAATAACACTGCCATCCGTTGAGTCAACCAAACGAACTCCCAACCTTGCAAGTCGATGCACATCCTTCACCAGCTCCTTCCTCCCCTCATCTACATGAGACACACCTCCATAGAAAGTATACTAAGTGCATTTTCTATTATATTGGCCATACCTGGATGGTAAAGGAAACTCATATCATAATCCTTGAGTAGCTCCAACCACCTCCTTTGGTGTAGATTTACGTCCTTCTGAGTAAACACATATTGTACGCTTTTGTGGTTTGTAAACATGTCTACATGGACCCTGTACAAATAGTGTCTCCAAATCATTAAGGCAAATACCACCATCGCTAATTCAAGATCGTGGGTCGGGTAATTCTTCTAATGAACCTTCAGCTGCATAGAAGCGTATGTTATAACTTTACCATGTTGCATCAATACACAACCAAGGTCGATTCTAGAAGCATCTCTATACACCTCAACCCCATCGGTACCATTGGTAGGGTTAACATCATGTTGAGGTGAGTCGAGCCTTTGGAACTGACTCCGAAACTACTAGCAAAATAGGGCATCAAAAAGGACAAAGCATCCCCCGGATCTAACAAAGCATATACATCAAGATGAAAAACTCATCACATACTAGTGACTACATCTAGGGAGACCTCTTGCTCTTGGCGGGATGCTAAGGCATAAAATCTATTTTGGTGTTGTCCGCCACCCATACTAGTAGACGCGCCTTGTTGAGATGGTCATGCTAGTGGAGCTGCTGAACTAGAAGATGGGCCTCAACCCCTATCATGGCCCTGTCTAGCTGCTGGGCAATCTCTGAGCATATGTCTGGGCTTTCGACACCCTAAGCAAGTACCTGTACCTACCAAACACTGACCGGTGTGTCATCAACCACACCAGCCGCGAACTGGAATATTGGAATCTGTAGGCTTGCTGCTCTGACCCCTAGAGCTTGATGATCGTCCCTTATGTTCGTGCCTAGGTCTGGATGGAACACTCATAGTTGAAGATGCTAGGGCTGAAGATCTCTGGTGAGACTGCTGATGTTGCCCAACACCTGGTCTTGGCTGAGAGAATCTATAGGTGTCTGTTCTTGCCCTCTTGGCCTCTCTCTCCCTTAGATGTGCCACCTCTATCTTCTGGGCATATAAAACTATCTGAGGAAAATCCAAATCTTGATGGAGCATGGCGGACCTACAATCCTTTTCCAGGTGGTCCGCCACCCCGTGAACCAACCTTCTCACTCAAGCCCTCAAATGTAATACCCCGGAAATGCTCAAGACTAGACCTGAGATTTAAATGTGTCTCAAAATGACTTATGGTACAAGTCGTTGGAGGTTCCAACGACCCATTGGGACACTCGTTGTCAAGTATTGCAGGTTTAGAGTTTGGAGTAACGGGTATAGGAACAACCCGTTGTTCAATGTAATGAGTCGTTGGAGGTGGTCATAGTGAGATTGGTCCTGGGTCAAGGAGGAAGTGAAGAGTCGTGGAATGACCCATTGCAGTTAAAAATAATCCATCTTCAGCAGAAGTTTAAAGGGACCCCAAGTTAAGGCAGTGGTGACGACGACTGGTGGCAATAAGTTGTTTGAGCTAGCAACGACCTGTCTTGTCTAATCGTGGTGAGGGATCAGAGACCTGAATACAGGGAGAAGTAACGGGAGGTAACAACGGACCGTTTGATCTCACAACGGATCGTACCGACATCTGTTGTCACTGGTAGTTCATTTTATCCAGGATTTTCATTAAGGGTATTTTCATCATTCCTAATCCCTAGGGTCTTAAACTACGTTTCTTTAGGCTCTAAATGAAGTGTTTTATGAAGGGTAAATCTATTCTACGCTCATTCACATCTATGCATGCAAATTGTAGGGTTTAGAAGGTGATCAAGTTTAGGCTATCTTCAAGTTTCTTCAATTCTTCAATTGGCAACCGGAAAAGTTGTAGAATCCGATCCTATTAGGTATGTAGGTTATGAATGGGTGAATTCGTTCACACCCATGCCCAATCCCTCTCTAAATCATGAAAATTCCTATGTTGATTATGTGGGGTTTTAACCCAATGCATGGAATTCCTAATTTCCTACATGGGTATGATTTAAATATGTTCTTGTTATTGAATTATGATTCATGGGCAAGTTTTACATTGTTTTCAATTATAATTATGTTTCAAGCTTTACAAATTAAAATGCCCAATTATGAGTTGTTCATGAAAGTTGAGATTTATGATGAATGTTCAAGTATGATGAGATATTATTGATGAAAATCATGTTGTCAAGTTACCCATGTTTATGATCATGTTTTCAAGTGAATAAAGTATTTTTCAAGCATGTGAAAGTATTGGGCAATGCCCATATGTTCAATTATAATTTATGATTTCGCGAATTAAGCTTACCACATTGTTTTTGAGTTAAGACTCCCAATTATGTTCAGCTTGTGGTATGGTTTGAGTAGGAGCTCTTCATATATGATTACAGATTTGATATGTATTTGATTATTACGCTTGGTCAATAGACGATGGTAAGCTTCATTGAAAGACGATGGAGCGCATATGCATGTTTTTGGGAGTAGTGTCTAGCACTGAGTAGGCTAAGGGTCGATTAACCCTACGCCTCAAAACTACGCGCCAACATAGCCCTTGTTGTTGAAAAACATCAGGCTCCATCTTTTTTCCAGGGTTATTTACAAATATTAGTAATAACTTGATTGTCTAGCAAATCCCTATTTGATTGACATCACATATACACCACACCTTTAGCCTTCGCTCATTATTGTTTCTCGACTTTTATTATCTTGCTCTCATAATTAGATGATTTTAGAGTCCACAATATTATTGCATTCACCTCCCCCCAAATTTACTTTTATTGTTTCATTTCTTATATGCAAATCCATTCAATTCACTAAACAACTATTGTGTAAATCATTCTCTATTCTCTGTGGGATTTGACCCCGACAGCCATCGGCTTATTTGTTTTGATACAACGATCGCTTACATTCTCTGTAAATAATGAGTGTAGTTTGAGTGTTATAAACAAGCTGTACTGAGGGTCTATAACATGAGATATAGAAGAGGTGCATTTGCAGAGTTCAGTGTTATGAGCAGAGACGACGAGTAGTGATGGAAAGGTACGAGTTGTACTAAAAGACTCGTGGAGAGATTCATAGAATTGAACACTTGGCAGATTTAGGGCACGGAAGGGTTGCATGTGTCGTACCAACATGGAATGAATCATAGCAAGGACCTATATCAGAAACATCAAAGATGCCAGGTTTTAGAAGTTCTAGCCACGACGAGCTCCTACGAGTTGTAGTGCCATTATACGAGTCGTACCAACCTCCAATACTTGAGAAGACAAAAGGTGCAGGCTTATGCTATGGAAGCATCCTATGACTTGTAGAGGCATGCTATGACTTGTAGGATGACTCGGCAGAAGAATCCCTATTAATTTAGGAAAGGATTTCATTAATTATATAAATACTTTTAGGTTATTTTCCTTAGGGAGAATCGATACTTTTCATTGTAATCGTAGTCTTTGGATTTCAAAACTTATTGGAAAGAAAATACATGAATACTTTGACCTAATTAATCATTGTTTTTTATTTTCACAAGTTTGATTGTGCAATTGAATATTGGGGTTTTTCTTCCATCAATATTGTAAGTACTTAATTCTGTTATGTTCTATGAAATCTAATTTATTTCTTGCAATCATGAATAGCTACACCCTCCATAACTAGGGTTGTGGGAACCATGGTGGAATAACAAACTAGGGTAACACAAAGTGATTCCAAACAAATACGAGTACCTGTATGGTTATTTTCTTCATGCTTAATGTTTCTTAATGGTGCATAATGTTAGGACTAGCCCGAATTCTCTTCTTGGTTGAACTTAGAGAAGCAGAGATTAGGAAAAGAGAAGAAAAACAAATCATTGATCTTTAAGTTTCATTTAATAGCTTGAGTTGTGGTTGCAAGAAAGTTAAATTTGGAACTTTTGATAAAAGATAAAGTGAAATTGCTCATGAGATCTATCCGGGTGATTGAGTTGAGTCATTTAATAGGGATGAATCAGTTGTTTGGATGAACATAGTTTTTTAGTTCTATAGGCTAAGTATTGGGATAGATCACAAGTGTACCAATATGACCTAGTTAAGAAGCCATGGCGAGCACTCCCCTAGTTAATTGCATAGCTTTGATAACAACAACATCTCAACATTGTCATCATATTATTTTCTATTAACCCTCTCCCCTATAGGGAAATAATTGAACTAAAAGCGTGAATACTAGTATTAATCTATATCTTTACCTTATTCCCTATGGGATCGACCACAACCTTAGTTGGGCTTTTTATTGACAATGTCTGCATTATACTTCTTTAGGGGTGTAATTTAAGCATTATCAAAAATGGTGTCATTGCCGGGGAATGCAACTTAGGATTAGATTAGTTGCTTTTATTTAACTTTTAGTATTTTTTTCCTCATTTAAATTTTCTTTCCTTTTTGTTTTACACAGGTGAACCCTTGGTGAATGCCATGTATGTGAAGTAGCGGAAACCCTCTAGTTCTAATTGAACAAGAGCTCGGAAGACAACTGTGAAGAATGACTGGTTTGGAGACCTCTGAACAGATGGAGGCTAGGTTAGAGGCTAAAGCTCGTCAAGCTAATAAGGCCCATCAGCTCGGCCAGCTGCCCTTTAAGAGGCAGATGATGCCCAGGAAGAGGTTGACAATGCTGTCCGGGACAAAAAAGGGAACAAAGGCCGTGATCCATACCAATTCCATAGATATTCTCCTCACTTTGACTATGATAAGGACTTGGAAATTGATGAAGACGGGTCAACAAGAGCTATTGTATCCCTACCTTTGCCTGCTAGGGAAGAATTCGATATCACTAGCACAATGATTTTGTTGCTCAACATGAAGGTAGTGTTTCGTATTAATGTTGTTGATGATGAAAATCTTAACTTGATAAACTTTGTGGGAATGTACAAAGCTTACAGGTTGTCAGGAGTGAGCCCTAACCCTATCAGGCTGAGGCACTTTCTGTTCTCTCTAGCTGATAAGGCTACTCTAAGGTTGTCAGAGTTGCCAAACGACTCCATCACCAACTGGAGAGCTCTGAAGCATGACTTTCTAAAGTGGTTCTTCCCACCTTTTAGGATGTTGTAGCTCAAGGATGAGATCTATAATTTTTGAAATCTCAGGATATAGGAACTTCATGAAACATAGTTGAAGTTTATGTAGAAGTTGACTAACTTCTCGAATCACAAAATTCCCAATGAGATCTTGTAGGAGATATCTTACAGATCTCTGAACAACAACACCAAGGTCATGGCAGATGTAATGGCAGGTGGAGCTTCGATGATTCACTCATGGGAGGAAGAAACTACCATACTTGACCGAATGAACAAAACAATAGAGCCTGGCATACCAGAGAGGCTGAGACAACTATAGGTACATATGCTATTGAGATGACTGCAATGTAGCGCAGGAAAGAGGAGGAGCATGATCAGGAATTAGCTCATATGAGAAAACCATAGACCTTCTCACGAAACATATCATGGGGTATGGAGCATAGAAGGTCAATACAGTGGGAGCACAGGGTCAAGAGTAGGGGTTTGACCATGCTTATTCCAGGAAGGAAGTAAACATCTTGGATAATCAGGTGGCGTGTTTTTGGGCTAACGCCCAAGGGTCTAGTCAAGAAACATGGTGCCAAGGCTTCAAAAATCAAGGTCAAAACCAGTAAAGAGACATCTACAATAGGTCTAGATACAGGGATAGAAGTAGAGGATGAGACTCAGAAGGTGATTGGAGGAAGAATGATGGATATCAGAATGATTGCACTGGCCTATATGTTCCTCCAAAGGCTCGTGAGGGTGATTCTTAACCCTGAAAGTTGGAGGGCATGATGGTTGAGTTGCTGAAAAAGGAAAAATCCACCAATGATCACCTAAAGGACATCCGTAGAGATATATCTGGCATGAACCAAAGAGTTGAGTCGCATACCACAATGATCAAGAAAATTGATCAGCAACTGGGCCAGATGTCTGCATCCCTGAACCAAAGGAAGAAGGGCACACTTCCTAGTAACACTATGTGAAATCCAAAGAATGACAGCCACTGCATGGCTACAACTACTAGGAGTGGAAAAACTACCATTGATTTGCCCATGGCAGTTATAGTTGACATGGGAAAATAGATAGAGATTGATGTAGATGAGGAGGATGAGACTACAAAGCAGGTAATTGAAGGTGATGTTGATTTGACCAAGACTCAAGACTCTAGTTGATGCAAAAGAGCTTGCTACTAAATAAGGTAATGTGAAAGAGGCCCCACGGATTTTCAGCCTATCCCTTGACCACCTCCACCATTCCCTCAGAGGATGAAGAAGAAGGTGGATGATGAGAAATTCTAGAAGATTTTGTCCATGTTGAAGCAATTGTCAGTGAATATCCCCTGGTTTAGGCATTAGAGAAGATACCTAGGTATGCAAAGTTTATGAGGACCTGGTGACTTGGAAACGATCTGTGAGTTATGAGCCTATCGGAAATTTGCACCATTGTAGTGCCATAGCTTCACTGGTCCTTGCATAGAAAAAGGAAGACCCGGGTGCCTTCACCATCCCATGCACTATTAGAGATTTTGAGTTTGCTAGAGCATTGTGTTATTTGAGAGCTAATATCAATTTGATGTCTCTAGCTATGTCAAATAGTTGGGCTTGGGAGCCCCCACGCCGAAAACAATGCGACTATTGATGGCGGACCGTATACTAAGGAATCCTGCAGGTATTCTACATGATGTGTTAGCAAAAGTGGACAAGTTTATCTTTCTGGTTGACTTCGCGATCCTTGATTAAAAAGTGGATTTTGAGGTCCCCATTATCTTGAGGTGATCATTCCTTGCCACTGGGAGAGCTTTAGTGGACGTTGATGTTGGTCAGCTTAAATTCAAACTTAATAAAGAAAAGGTCACTTTCAACCTCTGTAGGTCAATAAAGCAGCCAAATGAGTTTCGAGGGGTCTCAACTATTCATGTGGAGTTGGAGGTTCTTAATGAATTCTAAGTAGATAAGATACTTACATAATGTTGTGACGTTAAAATCGGGCGTTGCATGGGAGGTAACCCATGAGATGGTTTGGTGAAGACTGAGTAACCAAACTACCTATGTCGTGCTGTGATGTTAAATCAGGCACTTCTTGGGAGGAAATCCAAGTATCTTGACTAATGTGTGTTCAGTGTGCAGGAGAAAAAGGAAACGATGTCTTAAAAATGCAATCTAGGTCGGAACTTTGAGCCTTAGTATGAACCATAGCATGATGGTACCACTCGTTGTCCCATCCACACTGAGAAGTAGAGACTTGACAATATTCAGAAGTTCACTCTACAGTTCGTCATTATGAAAGTACCTACATAGTACGAGTCGTACCCACTATCATGATGGACTGTCTTGAGTGACGAAGTGCAGAAACTCCAACCTACGAGTCATGGTACGGGTCATGGAATTTTGGTATGACCCATACCATGCATGCATACATGCCCAAGTAAGTCCTCTGAGTCTACAGGTATGGATGTGAGGGATAATTCATAGGTATAACTTATGACTCGTGGTACGAGTCGTGACAGGTAAAATTAACAACAAAAACTTGATCACCCCACTCGGCCTAATTTTTTTTAAATCTATCCCAAACTTATTTAAACACAAAATTGGTCTAAAATTTTCTACTTAAACCCAAGATTTCCTCACTCTTGTTATACCCTAGGGACCCAAGGATAAAACTCGGGAGTCAAACGGGGAAAAATCTTGAAAATATTGCAGCAGTGCAGGATAAGTCGTTAGACGACTCATGAGGAGACCCTACGAGTTGGCAGGTGGCTCATGGGAAGGTTGGACTGAGTTGAGGAGTTGAGGTCCCCACGGGCTTGGGAACGACTCGTGATCAGCTACCACGAGTCGTCAAGTCCACCATGGGGTAAGGTAGAGGATTTAATTAAGGATGAGGCAGTATACTTGACGGAACGTGACCACGACTCGTGGTCACTTATGACGAGTCATTGAGTCACCTGTTAAGAGCCCAATCGATCTGGTATCCAGTGTACTTGAAGGGCGACCCGACGAGTCGTTGTCCATCCTGACGAGTCATCAGGTCACCCGTTAGGGTCACCTGGCAGTTATTTCCTACGAATTAGTAAGGGCCTTTTCATAATTTTCTACACTCCTAAGGCCCAAACTATGTCATTTTGAGGTCGGGACAGGGTCTTTAAGGGGAAATCATTCATGATAAACTTCATTTGGAGCATGTAAGAGTAGAGATGAAAGAGGAAAGGGATTCAAGTGTTCTTCTTCAAATTCTCCAAGTTTCCATCTAGGGCTTTTCAAGGGAATAAGAATCAAGAAGCTCCATGTATGTGGGGTTTTCAAAGGGTGGTTTAATCCCTACCTATGCCCAAATTCTCCCTAATCCTATGTTTAAAATTACAAAATCTCTATGGGTCGGAACCCAAATGTATGTTTCCTCAAAAATCAATAAAAGCATGTTGTAGTATGTCTAAAATCATGGGTTTTGAAGCATGTTGATTATTTAATCCCTAAAAGCACATGTGCCCAAATCTTGGGGTTTTTAGTGAAATTCATGGTTATGGTGATTTCTCAAGCATGATATGAACTTTTGAATTTTAAGCATGTTTCTAATTACTCATGTTATTATGATCATGTTTCCTATAAATTTAAGCATTTCAAGTATGATTGAAATTATGGGCAATGCCCACATATTGCATATGATTTATGAACTATGATTTTGGCCGATCTACGGGCCCAATTCCACGGCTAGTATTACGAATTCTCAAGCATGTTATGATTATCACGATTTAATGACCCATGCATGTCATGTATGAATTTCTATGAGCACGTTGCATGTTTTGGGAGTAGTACTTAACACCGAGTAGGTTCGGGGCCCAAGTTACGCACCAAATCTCAAAACTACGTGCCACCGTAGGTTATGTTTTGGACCTCCTAAGTGACTGTCCCTTTTGCCCTACGGGGCCTTCACGAGTGATATCACGCCTTTCATGATTCATATCCTTGGCAAGGTATGAACGACCTCCCGACTAGGCTTACAGGTCGAGCTCCGTGTGTGCTCATATGGGATATGTCGGTTATAGAAATCTCCCACTGTTCCTCATTGTTTTAACGCATGTACGATTATTGTCTTTTGTCTCAAGTTACGTTTTATTAAATGTATTTCTCTCATGTTATGACTATGGCAGGTTTACGAATATTTTGGAAATCTTCAGCCTTGTGATATACTTATGATATTAGTCTTTATGATCATGATTCCGCGCTCCAATAACTTTTATGTTTTAAGTATTGTCCTTCATACCTCACATACTCAGTACATTTCAAGTACTGACCCACATATTTTCCATGTTGTATTGTTTTATGATACAGGATCCGGTTCGCAGGTTCAACATTGCTCTTAGCTTGCTCTCAGTTCTGCTCTCAGTTTACAGTGGTGAGTCCTCATGATTCAGGGGCTTCATGATCGGATTTTTTTTCAGTCTTTTAGTTTTCGGAATGTTGGGGTTAGTTGGGGTCTTGTCCCTTCAACCTGTCTATTATGATTAGAGGCTTTCAGACCTATTTGTAGTATTCTGCTATTTAGGCTTTGATCATGTATTGTAGCTTCTTATATTTCATATCATGGTTTTATTTTAGTTCATGATTATTAAGCTAATTCTTCCGCCTCATGTGAATGGTTTAGTTATATGCACATGCCATGGGTTGACTTGGGGTCCCTCGGGGCTCCTTGTCCCATGTCTACAATTCGGGTGTACTCTCTGGTCATGACAAACCTTGTATCAGAGCCATGGGTTCGGGTCTGTCCTAAGGAGCCTGAAAGCCGCATTAGGTAGAGTCTTTTTCATGGCTATGAAGCGCGCCACACTTATGATGAAGAATTACCCGACCCATGATCTTGAGTTGGTCGCGGTGGTATTTGCTTTGAAGATATGGAGACACTACTTGTATGGGGTTCATGTAGATGTATTCACTGACCACAAGAGCTTACAATATGTGTTCACACAGAAGGATTTCAATCTTCGGCAACGAAGGTGGTTGGAACTACTTAAGGACTATGACATGAGTGTCCTTTACCACCCCGGTAAGAACAACGTGGTAGCGAATTCCCTTAGTAGATTCTCTATGGAGAGTGTGTCGCACGTGAGTGAAGAAAGGAAGGAGCTGGTGAAGGAGGTACATCAACTTGCACGGTTGGGAGTTAGATTAGTTGGCTCGACCGATGGGGGTGTAGTTGTTCAGAACGGGTCATAGTCGTCCTTGGTAACGAAGGTGAAGGCTAAGCAAGATGAAGATCCAACATTGGTAAAAGTTGAAGGAAGTTGTTCAAACTCAAAAGGTAGAAGTCTTCACCAAAGGGGGAGATTGTGTACTTTGGTACCAGGGTCGCTTATGTCTTCTGAACATGGGTGATTTGAGGAGCCAGATGTTGCATGAGTCTTATGGATCCAGATATTCTATCCATCCAGGTGCCACCAAGAGGTATCCTGCCTTGTGGGAAATCTACTGGTGGAATAACATGAAGAGGGATATTGCAGAATTCGTAGCCAAGGGTCCGAATTGCCAACAAGTGAAAGTTGAGCATCAAAGACCGGGAGGTGTACTTCAGGATATAAGAATTCCTACTTGGAAGTGGGAAGAAATCAACATGGACTTCATAACAAGATTGTCCCGCACTCGTAGACAGTATGACTCCATTTGGGTTATGGTGAACAGGTTGACCAAGGCTACCCACTTTCTACCGATCGAATCCACTGATTCAGCAAAAGATTATGCCAAATTATACATCCGAGAGATGGTTAGGTTGCATGGAGTGCCCTTGTCCATCATATCGGATAGAGGTACTCAGTTCACCTCTCTGTTTTGGAGATCTTTTCAAAAGGAACTTGGTACTCACGCCAAGCTTAGCACGACATTTCATCCACAAACAGATGGCCAGGCGGAGAGGACTATCCAAACTCTTGAGGACATGTTGAGTTCTTGCGTTATTGATTTCAAGGGTAGTTGGGATGAGCATTTACCTCTTATTGAGTTTTCCTACAACAACAGCTATCACTCTAGCATCCAAATAGCACCGTTTGAGGCTCTTTACGGGCGAAGGTGTAGATCGCCCATTGGTTTGTTTGAGGTCGGTGAGGCTTCATTAGTGGGTCCAAATTCAGTCCACAAGGCTATGGAGAAAGTTCAGTTGATAGGAGAAAGGCTGAAAATGGCTCAAAGTCGCCAAAAGTCTTATGCGGATGTGAGGAGAAGAGAGCTTGAGTTTGAGATCGATGATTGGGTGTTTTTGAAGGTATCTCCCATGATGGGAGTAATGAGATACAGAAAGAAAGGAAAACTCAGCCCCCGCTATATTGGTCCATATCAGATTGTGAGACGAGTGGGTAAAGTAGCCTATGAGTTAGAGTTACCTTCAGAGTTAGCTTAAGTTCATCCCGTGTTTCACGTATCGCTCTTGAAAAAGTGCTAGGGAGATCCAGCCTTAGTGGTTTTGGTGGAAAGTTCTAGTGTGAAAGATAGCCTCAGTTATGAGGAAATTCCCGTTGCTATCTTGGATCGTCAGATTCGGAGGCTAAGGAACAAGGAAGTAGCTTTACTAAAGGTTTTATGGAGAAATCATCATGTTGAGGGAGCTACGTGGGAAGACGAAGCGGATATGATAGCTAAATACCTTCATTTGTTCCCTATCGGCTTAGTTTCAGTTTGAGGTATTAGTTTTTTCCCTAAACCTCTAATTAGTTTTTCATGTTCCGTTCATGCTTCCAAGTTTGTTTTATGATATGATATATGTATGTGATGTCTGAATTCAGTCCAGCTATGTAGTTCTTTTCGGGGGTAGTCATTCCGTCAGTTTTTAACTTATATGATCAGTATTTGCATATGGTGATTGGTTGTTCCTGAGTTTTCTACATGTTCCTAACATTCGAGGACGAATGTTCTCAAGGGGGAGATATTGTTATACCTCGGGGACCCAAGGATTAGACCCGGGAGTCAAACGCAAAAAAATCTAGAAAATATTGCAGCAGTGCAGGACGAGTCGTTAGACGACTCGTGAAGAGACCCCACGAGTTGCCAAGTGGCTCATGGGAAGGTTGGACTGAGCTGAGGAGTTGAGGTCCCCATGGGTGTGGGAACGAATAGTTATCAGCTACCACGAGTCGTCAGGTCCACCGTGGGGTAAGGTTGAGGATTTAATTAAGGATGAGGCAGTACTTGACGGAAGATGACTACGACTCGTGGTCACTTGTGACTAGTCGTTGAGTCAACCGTTACGAGTCCATTCGACCTGATATCCAGTGTACTTGACGGGCGACCCGACGAGTCATTGCCCGTCCTGACGAGTCGTCAAGTCACCCGTTAGGGTACACTGGCAATTATTTCTTGCAAATTAGTAAGGACCTTTTCATAATTTTTTGCACTCCTAATGCCCAAACTATGTCATTTTGAGGTCGAGACAGGGTCTTTAAGGGGAAATCGTTCATGATAAACCTCATTTGGTGCATGTAAGAGTAGAGAGGAAACAGGAAAGGGATTCAGGTGTTCTTCTTCAACTTCTCCAAGTTTCCATCTAGGGCTTTTCAAGGGAGTTAAGAATCAAAAAGCTCCAGGTATGTGGGGTTCTTAATGGGTGGTTTAATCCCTACCCATGACCAATTTCTCCCTAATCCTATGTTTAAAATTAACAAATCTCTGTTGGTCATAACCCACATGTATGTTTCCTCAAAAATCAATATGAGCATGTTGTAGTATGTCTAAAATCATGAGTTTTGAAGTATTATGCTTTTTTCACTTATTTTATTCAATATTTGATGATTTAATCCCTAAAAGCACATGTACCCAAATCATGGGGTTTTTAGTAAAATTCATTGTTATGGTGATTTCTCAAGCATGATATGAACTTTTGAATTTGAAGCATGTTTCCAATTACACATGTTATTAT
>JACEIK010002583.1:87482-98931 GCA_018107945.1 Datura stramonium
GTAGGTCGGAGCCCTGTTCCGACCATCAGTTAGTTTACTCTTTAGAGGCTTTGTGGACTTAGTGTGTACAGTGTTATTCAGTTTGTGGCCTCGTCGACTTGTTGTAGCTTGGTTAGCACACTAATTTCCTTGATTGAATTTCGATTGTTTACCCCGTGTTGTTGAGACCTTATGGGTCCAGTTTATTCTTCAGTTGATTATGACAGGTGGCCTGGATGGCCTAAGTGTTACAGTTATAGATGTCATATAGCCGGCATCTCAATCAATCATGAATCGAGTTCCAGTTGCGCCCTACCCCAGTTTTGGGGCGTGACATAAGGCAGCGATTCAGATGCTGGCACAGACCATGGTTGCCCAGGTTCATAATCAGACAGTGGCGTATTACCCTCAGAATGGCAATGCGGCGACAGCTAGGGTGAGGGATTTTTTGAGGATGAGCCCTCCTGAGTTCATGGGGTCTAGGGTGAATGAGGATCCACACGATTTCATTGAGGAGATTCTTAATATCACCCAGGTAATGGGGGTGAACAATGGGGAGTGTGTTGACTTGACCTCCTATCAGCTAAAGGGGGTGGCTCAAATATGGTTCAAGCAGTGGAAAGATGCCAGGGCAATGGGTGTAGGGCCGATAGGTTGGGAAGTGTTCCACGTGGCATTTTTTGATCGATTTTTCCCTCGGGAGATTAGGGAGCTCAAGGCGACGAAGTTTTTGAATCTGAAATAGGGTGACATGTCTGTTCAAGAGTACGCATTGGAGTTCACTCATTTATCCAAGTATGCTCCAAAGTTGGTGGCGGACCAGAGGGCTCGGGTGAGTCATTTTGTTCATGGGGTGGCGGATTATCTGGACAAGAATTGCAGGATCGCCATGCTACATCAGGATATCAACTTTCCCTGCATTGTGTTTCATTCTCAGTAGTTGGAGTCGGTCTACCGGAGGTAGAGGGAGGCCAAGAGGGTCAGGACCGACAACTATAGGACTTCTCAGGTTAGGTCAGGGGGTGGACAGCGTCAGTAGTCCCTTCACAGGTCTATCGCTCCAACTTCATCATCAACCAGCATGCCATCTAGATTTAGAGGAGATTGAAAGGGCAAAGCTTCAGAGCCGAGAAGCCAGGGTAACATGCAGGTGGAGTGCACTTTTCCAGTTTGTGCGGGGTGTGGCAAGAATCACCCCGGGAGGTGCTTAGTTGGCTTGGATGCTTGCTTCGGGTGTGGCAAACCCGGACACAGACTTAAGGATTGCCCCTCAACCAGATCAAGGGTCGGTGGAGCTCGTGTGATAGCAGCCAATTCTACCGCTCCAGCAACATGTCCCTCTCAGTAGGGTACCTTTACTAGCTCAATAGGCGGTCAGCGCCTAAAGAGGTTTTATGCTTTAGTGCCCCGCCAGGAATAAGAGGCTTCACCAAATGTGGTCACTGGTACGTTGCAAGTCTTCCATATTGATGCTTATGCCTTGTTAGATCCAAGAGACACTTTGTCTTTTGTGACCCCTTATATTACTAGTAGTTTTGGGGTTAGCCCTGAAATCCCGTCAGAACAGTTCTCAGTCTCTACTCCAATTGGTGATTCATTCGTAGCTAGGCGGGTGTATACAGGTTTCCCCATTATAGTTTTGCATAAGGTCACCTCCATAGACTTAGTAGAGTTAGCTATGATAGACGTCGACATCATTTTGGGCATGGATTGGGTGTTTGCATGTTATGCTTCGGTTAATTGTAGGACCCGTGAGGTGGAATTCTGATTTCCATGTGAGTCAATCTTGGAGTGGAAGGGTAATTCAGCTGTACCAGCCGGTTGGTCTATTTCATATATTAAGGCTAGGAAAATGAATTCTATGGGCTGCATATATCACCTAGTTAGGGTTAAGAATTTTGAGTCTGAGACCCCGACTATCCAGTCAGTTCCGGTGGTGTGTGAGTATCCGGAGGTCTTTCTCGAGATTTTCTAGGTGTTCCTCCTGAGAGGGAGATTGATTTTGGCATTGACTTATTACCCGATACGCAACCTATCTCTATTCTTTGTACAGGATGGATCCAGCCGAGCTAAAGGAATTGAAGGATCAGTTAAAGGTCCTGTTATATAAGGGCTTCATCAGACCGAGAAAGTTTCCATGGGGTGCACTAGTGTTATCTGTCCGGAAGAAGGATGGTTCACTTCGGATGTGCATTGACTATTGACAATTGAGCAGGGTCACCATTAAAAACAAGTACCCTTTACCTAGTATTGATGATTTGTTTGACCAGCTCCAGGGTGCCAGATGTTTCTCGAAGATAGACCTCAGGTCCGGGTATCACCAGCTCAGGGTTCGGGAGGGTGATATCTCAAAGACAACCTTCAGAACACGGTATGGCCATTATGATTTTGTGGTTATGTATTTTGGACTAACAAATGCTCCTGCAACTTTCATGGACTTGATGAACAGCGTGGTTAATCAATATCTAGACATGTTCGTGATTGTGTTTATCGATGATATCATTATATACTGTCGGAGCGAGAAGGAGCATGCCGCTCATTTGAGAGTAGTGCTGCAGACTCTCAAGGATCTCCAGTTGTACGTAAAGTTTAGTAAGTGCAAGTTTTTGTTGGACTCGGTTGCATTTTTGGTCCATGTGGTATCGAGTGAGGGCATAAAGGTAGATTCTCAGAAAATCGAAGCGGTAAAGAATTGGCCCAGACTGGTGAATCCTTCGGATATTCGGAGTCTCTTGGGTCTAGAAGGCTACTATCGGAAATTTGTTGAGGGTTTCTCATCAATTCCAGCACCATTGACTAGGTTGACTCAAAAAAAGGTGAAGTTTCAATGGTCGGAGGCTTGTGGGAAGAGCTTCCACAAATTGAAGACCCGACTCACTACCGCGCCAGTGTTGACACTACCTGAGGGTACGGATGGTTTTGTTGTGTATTGTGATTCTTCGAGGATTGGGCTAGGATGTGTATTGATGCAGCGGGGAAAGGTAATAGCATATGCCTCTAGGAAATTAAAGATCCATGAGAAGTATTACCCGACCTATGATTTTGAGTTAGCCGGGTGGTGTTTGCATTGAAGATATGGCGGCATTACATGTATGGGGTCCACGTGGATGTATTTATGGACCACAAGAGCTTGTAATATGTGTTCACACAGAAAGATCTCAATCTTCGGCAAAGGAGGGGGTTGGAGCTACTCAAGCACTATGATATGAGTGTTCTTTAACACCCGGGTAAGGCTAATGTAGTAGCAGAGGCACTTAGTAGGATCTCTATGAAGAGTGTGTCCCACGTGGATGAGAGAAAGAAGGAGTTGGTTAAAGAGGTCCATCGACTTGCAAGGTTGGGGGTTAGATTGGTCGACTCGACCGATGGTGGCGTTATTGTGCAAAATGTATTAGAATCTTCCTTGGTGGTTGATGTGAAATCTAGGAAAGATGAGGACCGTATTTTGAGGAAATTGAAGGAAGTTGTACGGAGTCAAAAGGTGGAGGTTTTCTCCCAATGGGGAGATGGTGTGCTTTGGTACCAAGTCCGTTTGTATGTCTCATACATTGATGATTTGAGGGGACTGATATTGCATGAGGCACATGGAAACAGATATTCTATCCATCCGGGATCCACGAAGATGTATCATGATTTAAGAAAAATCTATTGGTGGGATGGCATGAAGAAGGATATTGGAGAGTTCATTGCCAAATTTTCAAATTGTCAACAAGTAAAGGTTGAACATCAAAGGCAGGGAGGAGTACTTCAGGATATTAGCATTCCTACTTGGAAGTGGGAAGAGATCAACATGGATCTTATAACAGGACTTCCCGTACTCGTCGACAATATGATTCCATTTGGGTGGTGGTAGACAGGTTGACCAAGGCTGCACATTTTCTACCGGTGAAGACCACAGATTCAGTGGATGATTATGCCAAATTATATATTTGGGAGTTGGTTCGACTTTATGGATTTCCCTTGTCTATTATTTCCGATTCTGGTGGTCTTTTCAGAAGGGGCTTGGGACTCAAGTTAAGTTCAGTACAGCCTTTCATCCGCAGACAGATGGTCAGGTAGAACGAACAATCCAGACTCTCGAGGACATGTTGAGAGAATGTGTGATGGATTTCAAAGGTAGCTGGGATGATCATTTTCCCTTGATCGAATTTGAATATAATAACAGCTATCACTCTAGCATTCAGATGACACAATTTGAGGCACTTTGTGGGCGGAGGTGTAGATCACCCACCGGATGGTTTGAGGTTGGTGAGGCAGCTATGATAGGGCCTGATTCGGTTCACAAGGCTATGTTGAAGGTTCAGTTGATAAAGGACAGGCTGAAAACCTCTTAGAGTCTTCAAAAGTCACATGTTGATGTGAGGAGAAGAGATTTGGAGTTTGAGGTAGACGATTGGGTATTTCTAAAAGAGTCTCCCATGAAGGGAGTCATGAGGTTTGGGAAGAAAGGAAAACTTAGTCCCCGCTATGTTGGTCCCTACCGGATTATGAGAAGAGTTGGTAAGGTAGCGTATGAGTTGGACTTGTCCTCAGAGTTATCTTCTATGCATCTCGTGTTTCATGTGTTTCTTTTGAAGAAATGTTTGGGAGATCAAGCTCTAGTAGTCCTGGTGGACAACGTCGGTGTAAAAGACAACCTCAACTATGAAGAAGTTCCTGTGGAAATATTGGACCGTCAATTTTGGAGGCTAAGGAACAAAGAAATAGCTTCAGTAAAGGTGTTATGCAGAAATTAGCATGTCGAGGGAGCTACGTGGGAACCCGAAATGGATATGATGGCTAAATACCCTCACCTGTTCCATACCGGCTAAGTTCCAACTTTAGGTATCAGTTGTGCTCCATGACTCTATTTATTTTTCATGTTCAGCTCATGCATTCAAGTTTCTTTTATGTGAATGGATGTGTATGTGAAGCATGAGGTCGGTTCAGTTATGTAGTTCTTTTCAGAGGTATTCAATCCATCAGTTTTCAGGCTAAATAATCAGTATTTGCATATGATAATTACATGTTTTTGTTTTCTACTAGTTTCCTACATTTGAGAATGAATGTTCTCAAGGGAGAGATATTGTAATACCCCGAAAGAGCCTAGCAGTAGACCCGAGAGCTAAAAGTTGAAAACTACTGAAATTGGGAAAAATAGCTTAGAACGGGGCAAGTAACGACTCGTGGTATCAAACCACGGGTCATTATATGCAGTCATGGTGAGGGAAGTCTGGGTGGCAGTGGAGATGACAGACGACACAATGACTCATTGTTCGAAACAACGAGCCGTTATTAGCAGGCGTCAGAGGAGGCTGGGTTAAGCAGATGGGATACAACAAGTTGTCCAATGAC
This sequence comes from Datura stramonium, assembly GCA_018107945.1. NCBI lineage: Eukaryota > Viridiplantae > Streptophyta > Magnoliopsida > Solanales > Solanaceae > Datura > Datura stramonium. Next base: position 92,796 of record JACEIK010002583.1, read on the forward strand.
TCATTGTGAAAAGTTATGACCTGTGGTTATCGTTTGTTGTTTGGCTGCCAAGATTTCCAGTGTGTGTGATGGATCAAGACCATGACTCATTGGAAGCAACCATGAGTCGTGGTGAGGTTCATGGTAAGAAGGTTCAAATTTTGTGAAGGGGAAACAACGGTTGATGTAACGACCCGTTGTTTCAGATGACAAGTCATCCTGTGCGTCCGTTGTTCAGTTCGTGAGGCAAGTTTCATCAGTGCAAAAAACTTGCAACACAACGGGTAGTCGTTCCTTCTAACAACCCGTTGGTTCCATCCATTGGTCCAATCTGGACAGTTTTCAGGACAAATTAATTAAGGGCATTTTAGACTTTTTCATGCTATAAGACCCTAAACTACATCGTTTTAGCTTATGAAAGGTGGGTTTTTAGAGGGATAATTTGTTTTAAGTCTTCATTAATACACGTAAGAGTATAGAGAGGTGATCAAAGGGTGATTTAAGGCTTCTCTCTTCAAATTCTTCCAATTCCTTCTTGGGCATTCAAGGGGGGTTAAGAATTTGTTGTTTCCAGTTATATAAGGCTATTAATGGGTGTTTCTTTCCACACCCATGCCCATTCTCTTCGATTTTACAAAAAAATTTATTAAAAACTTACGGGGTTTTAAAGTTGATTATATAAAAGTCTAATGATTTGTTAATGGGTTTTGTGATTTTAGAATCTTATCGTTCTCTATGGGGTTTTGATCAATTTTTATGATTTAAGTTATTTATAATGTTATCGATTTTTGATTTCTACGAAATTAAGCCTAATTATGCATGACTCATGATGAATTGATTTATGATCTACTTTTCCATTAATGATATTTACAATACCAACATGAATTATGTTCTAAATTATGGATCTAATCAATTATCGATCATGATTTTATGAATTTCAAGATATATGCATAATCTACAAGTATGTATGAACTTTATGATTCATGAATTATGTTGTGGCCGACTCACGGGCCTTGTTTCATGGCTTGTTCACGTATGTACAAGTATGCTTATGATTATCATGATTTACTAGCCCATGAATTTACCCATGTTACACTATGAGCACTATATATGTTTTGGGAGTAGTATTGAACACTGAGTAGGTTCGGGGCTCAGGTTAAGTCCCGGATCTCATAAACTACGTGCCACCGTAGGTATGTTGGGACCTCCTTTGTGACTATCCCCGGCCTAATTGGCCCTTTTCATTGTGATGTCACACCCTTCATGGTTACGAAGGGCCTCCCGACTAGGTTTACAGGTCGGACTTCATGTGTGCTCATATGGGGTATGTCGGTTAAGATAATCTTCCACTGTTCCTCATGATTTATGCATGTTATGATTATGTATTTTTCCTCAAGTCATGTTAAGTAAATATTTTCTCTTATGATTATGATTACGATGTATTTCGACTGTTTGGAAAACCTTGAGCCTTATGTAATGTTATGATGTTTACAATACGAGAATGATTTCCTACTCTTTTAATAATTTATGAGTTTTATATATTTTAAGTGTCTGTTTTACTTACATACTCAGTACATTCCACATACTGACCGCATACTTTCTATGATGTATCATTTCATGATACAGGACCCGGCTCTTAGGCTCACCCTACTCAATAGTTCTTCCAAGATTGGTATCATCCTATTTGGTGAGTCCTCATGTTCTGAGGGCCGTATATTCAGACTCTATTGTTCACTTTTAGTTTCAGTATTGCAGGGTTAGTTGGGGGTGTTATCCCATCAACCCGTTTTTCATGATTAGAGGCTTTTCAGACTATAAGTTGTATTCAGCTGTCATGTATGGATCATGTACTGTCTTTTCTCCATTATTATATCATGTTTATGTTTTCTTAGATAAGTCTTCTGCTTATGTGAATGAATTAGATGTATGCTCATGCCATGGGTTGACTTGGGGCCTTTCGGGGCTCCTTGTCCCATGTCTATGATCCGAGTGTACGTTCGAGTCGTGACACTACGACTCATTGGATAACTAGACAACATAATACCTATTATTCTAGGAAAGGATTTTATTAATTGTATAAATACTTTAAGGTTATATTCCTCAGAGAGAACCTATATTTTTCATTGCAATTGTAGCCTTTGGGTTTTCTAACTTCTTTGGGAGAAAATACACGAATTCTTTTACCTAATTCATCATTGTTATTGATTTTTACAAATTTGATTATGCAATTGAGTTTGGGGTTTTTCTTCCATCAATGTTGTAAGTACTTAATTATTTTTTCTTCTATAATATCTTATTTCTTTCCTACAATTATGAATAGCTAAACCCTCCACAACTAGGGTTGTGGGAATCATTGCAGAATAAAAACTAGGGTAACACAAAGTGATTCTAAACCAATATGAATGCCTATGTTGTTGTTTTCTTCATGCATAATGATAAGTTGGTAATTTACCAACTCATTAGCCTTTTTAACATGAGCTTTCTTGGTTTTCAAATCATTTAGAAAGATTTTATGCCCTTTCTCTTTGGTTTTTGCAGGTATTAAATTTAAATAGAGAAAGCAAAAAGTTGATATAATAACCCAAAGGTGCCTAGGAGTAGACCCGGGAGCTAAAATTTAAAAAGTGCTGAAATTGGAAAAAATAACACAGATCAGGCCAAGTAACGACTCGTGGTTTCAAACCACGGTCATTGTATGCAGTCATGGTGAGGGAAGTTCGGTGGAAGTGGAGATGATTGATGACACAACGACTCGTTGTTCCAAACAATGAGCCATCATTAACAGGCATTGGAGGAGATTGGGTTCAGCAGATAGGATACAATGGGTGGTCCAACAACTCGTTGTAACAAGTAACGACCCATGGTTACCCGTCATTGGTTGGTTGCCAAGATTTCCAGTATGTGTGACGGATCAAGACCACGACTTGTTGGAAGCAACCACGAGTCATGGTGAGGTTCGTGGTAAGAAGGTTCAAATTTTGTGAAGGGGAAACAACGGTCGATGTAATGACCCGTTGTTTCAGAGGACGAGTCGTCATGTTCATCCGTTGTTCAGTTCTGGAGGAAAGTCTCAGCAGTGCAAACGACGAGCAACACAACGGGTCGTCTTCCTTCTAACGAGCTGTTGGTTACATCCGTTGGTCCATTCTGGACAGTTTTTAGGGTAGATTCATTACGGGCATTTTTGACTTTTTCAGGTTTTAAGACCCTAAACTAGGTCATTTTAGCTTGTGAAAGGTGGGTTTTTAGAGGGATAATTTATTATATCTCTTCATTCATTCATATAATAGTATAGAGAGGTGATCAATGGGTGATTTAAGGCTTCTCTCTTCAAATTCTTCCAATTCCTTCTATGGAATTCAAGGGGGATTGAGAATTAGTTGTTTCCAGGTATATAAGGCTATCAATGGGTGTTTCCTTCCACATCCATGCCCATTCTCTTCGATTTTACGAAAAAATTTATTAAAATCTTATGGGGTTTTAAAGTTGATTTATATAAAGGTGTAATGATTTGTTAATGGGTTTTGCGATTTTAGAATCTTAATATACTTTATGGGTTTTTTTTCAGTTTTTATGGTTAAAATTATTTATAATGTTATCGATTTTCAATTTCTATGAAATTGCCTAATTATGCATGGCTCATGATGAATCGATTTATGATCTACTATTCCATTAATGATATTTACATGCCTATCATTAATTATGTTCTAAATTATGGATTTAATCAATTACCCATCATGATTTCATGGATTTCAAGTTATATGAATGATCTACAAGTATGTATAAATTTTATGATTCATGAATTATGTTCTGGCAAACTCACGGGCCTAGATTCATCGCTAGTTCACGTATGTACAAGTATTCTTATGATTATCATGATTTACTAGCCCATGAATTTGTGCATGTTATACTATGAGCACTATATATGTTTTGGGAGTAGTATCGAACACCGAGTAGGTTCGGGGCTGAGGTTAAGCCCCGAATCTCATAAACTATGTGCCACCGTAGGTATGTTGGGACCTCCTTTGTGACTGTCCCCAGCCCAATTGGCCCTTTTAATGGTGATATCACTCCCTTCATGGGTCTACCCTTGGCAAGGTAGGAACGGCCTCCCGACTAGGTTTACAGGCCGGACTTCATGTATGCTCATTTTGGGTATGTCGGTTAAGAGAATCTCCCACTGTTCCTCATGATTTATGTATGTTATAATTATGTATTTTAGCTCAAGTCATGTTAAGTAAAGCTTTTATCTTATGATTATGATTACGATGTTTTTCGACTATTCTAAAAACCTTAAGCCTTATGTTATGTTATGATGTTTACAATACGAGCATGATGTCCTACTCTTTTAATCATTTATGAGTTTTATATATTTTAAATGTGCATTTTACTTACCTTGCATACTCAGTACATTCCACATACTGACCGCATACTTTCTATGCAGTATCGTTTCGTGATACAAGACCCGGCTCTCAGGCTCACCCTCCTCAGTAGTTCTTCCGAGATCACTATCATCCTATTTGGTGAGTCTTCATGTTTCGACGGCCACATTTTAAGACTCTATTGTTCACTTTTAGTTTCAGTATTGCAGGGTTAGTTGGGCGTGATGTCCCATCAACCCTTCATTCATGATTAGAGGCTTTTCAGACTATAAGTTGTATTCAGCCATTATGTATGGATCATGTACTGTCTTTTCTCCATTATTATGTCATGTTTATGTGAATGAATTAGATGAATGCTCATGTCATTTGTTAACTTGGGGCTCTCGGGGCTCCTTGTCCCGTGTCTATGATCTGTGGTATGTTCGGGTCGTGACAGTTCAACAAAAAGCATGGTGTTGGAAGAAAAGAACATGCTTTTCACAGGATGACACATGCAAAACACAGGCAAAATGCAGGAGAGAACTGATTGAAAGTTGAAAGCTCACCTGCGGAATGCAAGTTAGCACCTGCGAAATACAGGTGCCAATGTAGGACCATGCTTTGACTTACTGGCCCCCAGCTACGCTCAATCTGCGCCTCGCAGATGGGAACCTGAGCAACATATGTGCCTCACAAGTGAGGACGTCATCAAAGGGCTAAAATCATCCAGCAAAAAAAAACAGAGGATCAGCTTTACCCTATATTTGCACACCTATTGTGAAGAATAGAATATTCCATTCCATAACATTGCATAGTTAGTTTTTTTGTATTGAATTTTATAGGGAGAAAAAGATAGAGAGAAGTGAGAGCCTTTCCTTCATATTCTTCGTCTTTCTATGGTAAAAACGTCCATTAAATAACAAATTGAGCTTGAAGTTTCTTATTAATTATGCATGATAGAGATTTCTTTGTTGGTTTTATATCTTGTTCTTCATTTATGAGTAGTGAAATACCTTGCTAGGGGTGTGTGCATGATATGGGCTAAAATGAATTGGGTGTTGCTAGCTTAATCTTAGAATTACTTATTTAGCATAAATACATTGTTTTCTATACATTATAACTAAAATATCTATATTTGGAATTGTGGATTATGTTTACTTATTCTATTGTTGCTTGGAAAACAGGAATAGAATATGTGTTACACCCCGTAAATTATCGACACGTAGATGGCCTACTCACATGTTGGTTGAGAGTTTTTGAATGTCATACATGCTAGGAAAAGGCCCGGGGAAAGACCGAATAAGAAAACCGTCGAACCCTCACGGAAGGAGCCGGGGAAGAGCCCCTCCGCGTTGGCTCCGTGACACGGAGGCCCTGTCCAGGCCCAAGTATATAAGCCTCCAAACTTCGGTTTATTTCACAAACACTTCATAATTTACAGAGAACACGCAGGGAAACAGGGAGAACGAGGTTTCTTATAATTTCCTTCCGATTACACCGTCAAACGCGGTCCAAACTTGAATTAATCCTAGATACCGAGGTATTAAGCAGTAAGGAGCATTCCTACGGATTTAGTTTCATGAAATTCGGTCAGAGAATCGTCGTGCTACCGAGATAAGGTAAGTGGAATTGCTCCAAATTAGTGTCAATATACTCCTATCCCTAAAGTGAGTATTTCTCCCTTCTGGACTTTCGAAAATAGCGAGTTTTCGACCATTTTTCGATAAGCCAAAGTTTGGGCTATATATATATTGAAAGTGATGTTTTCTTCCAGAATATCAGCGTATTTAGTTCTA
>JACEIK010002583.1:113729-191469 GCA_018107945.1 Datura stramonium
ACAGCATGGTGGCCTTGTCGGCCCGCATAGGTTTCCCTATATGAGTGTGATTCTGGTTAGCTGATGTTATAGGACAGGTGGCTATAGGCCCAGTCGGCCGAAGGCTGTATTTACAGCCGTTATATAGCCCGTTGATTCCATGAATCTGAGTTAGAGCCAGTCAGGCACAAGATCTGCTTAGGCTCAGTTCAGGTCCTAATAGGGCACCAGGTGACAGTCATACCCCCCAAGGCGGGGTGTGACAATATGAGTGAGAAAACAATGGTGGGTAACTGGGTTTTGATTGAGTGGGGTTGGGCTAGAGATAGCCAATACCCATTTTCATACACCCATTAAAGAATTGAGGCTAGAGATAGTTTAATTCTTACCCAAGATATAGTGGTTGATTGTATGGGACCTTGGGGTTTGAGAAAACCCGAAGCAACATACACCCATGTGGTTGAGAAACATTAGGTGTCTCCTTGTCCACAACTATTTTTGTTCTATGTAATGCTTTGATTTTCTAGTTAACCCTAATCCTATTAATGCCTCGTCAATTTCACACCCCTAGTATTCGCTCATATTGTTACTTTGAAGTTGGTTGTCTTGTTTTGTTGATTGAATTTGAACTCACAATTTGGTCTTACAACCCCCAATATTTCCTTTCCAAGTTTTTATACAATGATTCTATTTGATTCTATTAATCTTCATTCGCTGTGGATTTGACCCCGACTCACGAATTGGGTAAATTATATAGAGACAATCATGTACACTTTCTCCTAGTTAGGAGCAGATTTGGACGTCATCACTTTAATTTTTTTCAATGGTGCACAACATTAGGACTAGCCCGAATATTCTTCTTGCTTGAACCTAGAGAAGTAGAGATTAGGAAAGTTAATTTGAAACTTTTGTTAACAGATTTGTAACACCACAACATTTCCTAAGACAAGATTCAGTATTGGAAATATGAACAACAGAAAATTTTTGAAAAATGTCTTAGAACGACTTGTACAGTAAGGAGTAAAAGGTCATAAGATTGAGTCGTGGTGTGTTTCTGGTTGACAAGTCCAGGACCAACGATTCAAGGTATGACCCGTTGGTTGATGTAATGGCTCATGGTCACGGGTCGTGGTTAGTATCTGCAAAAGAAGGACCAGTAGCAATGGGCCATTATACAACTCCTAGGTCCTTATAATGGGTCGTGGTCTAGAGTCGTCGTTTGTTTCTGGGGTTTAGGGTTTGATGGTATGTGTCATGGTATGACTCGTTGTAGGGGACAACAAGTCATGGATTATTCTTCTAGGAAGGAGTAGAGGAGTTGGATGCCATAGAAACAAAAGGGTCCAACGACCCGTCATCACATGGTACGACCAGCTGTTTGGGTCCGTTGGGAGGATTCCAGTAACAATGCATGAAGTTAGTGGTGAAACAAGAGGAAGGGATGAGTCTTTTTGACTAGTAACAACTCATCCCATTTAGTCGTCGTTCGAAGGTTTGAGAACTGGGGAAAAAGTGGATAGTTGTAACTAGTAATACCGCGAGTCGTGGTATGGAAGGACGACTCGTTGTATTAGTCGTGGCATCTGACAGTGAGGTTTTTCCTGCAAAATTAGTAAGGGTATTTTCACAAATTTTATGCTTTTAATCCCTAAATACATCAGTTTAAGCCCTAAAAGGAGTGTTTTAAGAGGGTTTAGCTTATCTCAATTCATTAGGCTCCCATGCATGCAAAGCTTTGAGTTTTTATTTGAAGATCAATCTAGAACTCTCTTAATTCTTCCCCAATTCTCTTTTTCTTTCTAGGATAGTTAAAGAATCCATCTACCCAGGTAGGTAGAGCTATGAATGGGACTTTTCTTTAACTCTCATGCCCAAATTTCACCTCAAGTTCATGAATTAAAGTTCCGATTCAAGTATATGGTTTTATAGGGTTTTAACCCAATTTTATGAAATTCTCTATGATATGTCTGTGGGTCAATTCTCCTCATGTTCAATGCATGTTTTAAGATCTATGGGAAGATTTTATACACAATTTGATTATAAATTCTTGATTTCAAGTTATTAGAAATGATGTCCTATTGTGCAAGTTTTATGAAAAGTCAAGTTTATGATTCATGATTTCAAATATGATGAGATATCTTGCATGAATGAATGTTTATAAATTAAATTCTGGGTCTCAGAACTACGTACCAATATAGGTATACATTTACATTGGGAACCTCCCTTGAGAGTTTTCCCCTTCCCCTAAGGGGCCTCTACTTGATATCGATATCATGGTATTATCCTTAGCCCTGGAAAGGTTTTGGATGGCTGTGCCCACTTGAGTGTGATAGTTCAGGCATCATATAAGCTCTATCATGATGGTGTCGTTTAAGATGAGTCACCCATCATTCCTCATGATTTCAATTATTTATATTCCTAACTTATGATATTATGTTTTACAGCAGGTATGACCCAATGATCAGTTTATGAGCTTGTACTTACGATTGCAGATTTGACACGTCATATGATTTCTATTTCTAAATCTTGGGTCACTATGTTCAGATAGGATAATCAGCTTATGACTATGAATGTCTGAAATTCATTTTTCAACATGCAGTCCTTACTCTCATGATCTAATGATTTATATTTGATATGCATGATTTCAGTTAATATTTGCTCAGCGTTTTTTGCTTACCTTAAATAGTCGGTAAATTCAAAGTACTAACTGAATACTCTATGCTATATCATTTCATGATACAGTTCCGATCGATCAAAGTCAGTTTTGCCGTTAGTCCAGCTCCCCCACAGTCTAGCTCAGTTACCGTTGTTGGTGTGTCCTCATTTTTTGAGGACATTTAGTTTAGTTGTTTGATTATGCTATTTCATTCTCAAACTTTAGCTAGCTAGTTGGGGGTATTGTCCCATTAGCTCATCAGACAATTTAGAGGCTTATCAAACATTATGTAGACTTTCAGCTTATTTGAGTATTGACTCCATTTATGATCATTGTTATATGTTATGTTGTTCAGACTTCCGCTTATTCATGTTTAAGTTATCAGTTTCCACATTGATGTATGCTCTTTAGTTGCTTTTATCATTCCATGGGTTGACTTGGAGCCATTTTGTGGTTCTAGGTCCCGTGTCTCTGTTAGGGGTTGCAACTGGTGTCATAACAAACTTTGTATCAGAGCAAAGTTTTAGAGTGTCTTAGGGTGTCTAAAAGCCACGTTGAGTACTGTCATTTATATGGGTGTGAAGCGGCCCAAACTTATGGGGAAGAGGCTACAAGAAGTTTTAGAAAATTTTCCTTCTTTCATGAACTATGTCGTGCGATGAAGCGTCTCTTTACTCCTTCTAACTCATGCCATATGTGTTTGCATAATCATGCCTCCACGCCAAGTTAATGGTAGAAGGTATGACAATGGAAATGGCCATGACAATGGCAATGGAGATGAGCATCAGCAAGCCCCACTAACACCAGTAGATCCTTTGCACGAAGTGGTGAATCATGTCAAGTTTAGAGCAGCATTTTAGATGTTGGAATAGGCTATGACCGCTCAAGTCAAGCAGCAGGCAGTAGCCCACATTCCTATGAATGGGATTGCAGCAACGACTAGAGTTCAAAACTTTCTCAAGATGAACCCACCTGAGTTCTCAGGGTCGAAAGTGGATGAGGACCTGCATGAGTTTATTGAGGAGGTATAGAAGATAACCCATATTATGGGGGTGACAGGAGAGGAGAGTGCGGATTTATCCTCCTTCCAGCTGAAGGGGGTTGCTTATATATGGTACCGACAGTAGAAGGATGGTAGGGCAGCGAGAGTAGTTCCCGTGAGTTTGGATGAGTTCTCGACTGCCTTGTTGGATAGGTTCTTCCTTAGAGACTTGAGGGAGGCAAAGGCAGTGGAGTTCGTCTACTTAAAGCAGAACCATCAGACGATCCAAGAGTATGACTTGGAGTTACCCGGCTGTCTAAGTATGCGCTAGAGATGGTTGCAGATTAGAGGGCTCGTATGAGAAGGTTTGTGAGGGAAGTATCAGATTCGGTGGTCAAGGAGTGTAGCACTGCTATGCTTTACAGTGATCTAGACTTCTCACGGTTGGTCATATATGCCTAGAAGATAGAGAAGGATCAGATAAAGGAGAAGGTGAGAGAGGCCAAGAGGGCCAGGAAAGGGAGTTATTGATAGTCCCAATAGAGGTTCGGTGGAGGACACCGCCATTAGTCCCCCTAGAGGTTGTCAACCCCAGTGCCATCATCAGCCAGTGTTCCGTCAAGACTTAGGCATGATTAGAGGGGCAGAGGATCAACCTCTAATGGTTAGGGGAGCATGTTAGAAGAGCCCTGTATTCCATTTTATGGCAGGTGTGATAGGAGGCACACCGGAGAGTGCTTAACAGGTTCAAGCGCGTGCTTCGGGTGTGGGAAGCCTGAACATCTGCTCGAAGACTTCCCTTCAGCCAGACAGGGCTATAGTAGCGGCCATGACCCAACAAATAGTTCACTAGTTCCACCAGCACTCTTAACTCAGTTGAGTGCGTCAACTAGTATAGCTGGTGGTCAGCGCCAGAATAGATTTTATGCACTATCATCTCATTAGGAACAGGAGACTTCACCTGATGTGGTAATTGGTAAGTTACGAATATTCCATCTTACTGTGTATGCATTATTAGATTCAGAGGCTACTGATCTTAGGAATATTAACGTGCCTAAGTGCTATTTTATAACTTAGTTTATTCATGTTTTTCAATTTAATTACTTAAATTCTCATGTGATTTTAAATATTCAAGTACATGAACTAACCAATGTGATTAGCATTTATTTACAGGTCAAATATGCATAGGAGGGGCTAAATATGATGGTAATGCACATGAGGGAAGTTTGAAAAGAACTGCAAGGAAGATGGCATGAAGTTGCAAGGGAGAGGGGCTGCATAAGCTACCAGCGTACCACGCTATGCCAAAGGCGAGCCCAGTGTCGGGCCACGCCGTGCGTGCACGTGCATGAAGATGTCAACGACTGCGCCTGCACCTTGGTGTCGTGCAACATCAGGCCATGCTGCACGCTGAAGGCCGTGTCATGCTAGGTGTTGCACGTGATAGGAAGCAGGCTATGCCGGGAGACACGCAAAGCCTTCACACATGACATGCCGATGCTAGAAAACTAATAGGCATGCTCGACGAGTCCGTGTCATGCCAGCAAATTGCCACGATGGGCAGCATGGCACGAAGCTGGTCCCTCCTCGGCCAGTTTTTACAAAAATCCCATGTACTATAAATTGAGCCCTTAGCTTCTAATTTCATTATAACGTATTTTATTTGGGAAAAAAGAGAAGAGCGAAGGGAGAAATAAGGAACTTCACCTCAATCCGGTGGACAATTCGAGGGAACTCCTGTGCCAAAGGCTCCCTTGCANCTAATTTCATTATAACGTATTTTATTTGGGAAAAAAGAGAAGAGCGAAGGGAGAAATAAGGAACTTCACCTAGGGTTCGAATTCTTTACTTCTCTTTTAACTATTCTTGTAAGTACTTGCATTCAAACATGTTTTTAAATAATTTTATGAACATGAGTAGATAAAATCCTTCTTCTAAGGTTGAGGCCACAGGACATGAATGTAATTGCATGAATTCATCTTTTGTTTGACTTTTCTTTGTTTTTTTGTCTTACATTCCTGTTTTCCATCATTTTAATGTTTGATCACCATTGAAATGTGCTTGTTGAGCTTAGGAAAAAGCTTGAAAGAGTAACTCTAGGTTAGAACTAAGAACGCAGGGATCAAGTTCTTGTCTTCAAGATAGGATTCGCAGTTAGGATAGCAATTATACCTAATTTGATTTAATTCTTTAATAAAACGGGAAGATAGCTAGAAACTTAGGATTAAATTGTCACATCACCACTCTTAGACGTAGTTGTGAAGTTAATTCTAGGTTAAATGATTAGAGGTACAAAAGTTAATAATCAAGGGCATCAACCCCGTGAACCACATCCACATTGTTACTTGTTGATGAATTAGGACCTCACATTCCCGCTCAATGATGTAGGTGTGAGACTAATTTAATTTTGTTCGAGGCTCGAAAGACTGTGAACATAGTATATTAACTCCGTGAGACAACAAATGAATTTTCAATACTTGAACTATTGTGAATTTTAACTTTTCGTGAAAGTTTGGCCTTAAATCTAGATGCTTCTCATTAGTGTTTTTCCGAATTATTTTTTATCACCATAAAATTAGTTTCAACTTTAAATCTCAAAAATCAACACTTTTGAAATTTAATATAACACGTGAACTTGAATATTCACTAAATTAGTCCAGTCCCTATGGTTTCGGCATCTGGCTCTTTAGAGTCACTATATTACTTGTACGACCATGTACGCTAGCGCATGTGCTGGGGCGCAACAAGTTTTTGGCGCCATTGCCGGGGACTGGCAGCGTTTAGTGATTTTTTAGTTTATGTGTAATTTATATTTTTCTTAAGTGTTGAAAAACTTGGTCTTAGTCTGCTTTATTGCAGGTAACAGGTTGTCTTTGCAGCACTAGCAAGGAATAGAGAATTGGTGGCACCATTGTTGGAGCCAGAATGACAATTGCACTTGCTCTGGAGAAAGGCTCTAGAGTGAATGTTGCAGCAGTTATAGGAGTAGATTCTTGAACGATAATAGGATCCACCTGCTAGGCCAAAAGAGTTTGTGCCAGAGCCAATGGCAACTCGACCAGTTTGCGAAGTGGCAATCCCACTCGCGACAAATATGACCTCTAGCATCCGCAAACTGGAGACTGGAGGTAACTTTGAGCTGAAGCAGAACATGGTGCAAATGTTTCACTCTAGTGGTCAATTGACGGGAATGAAACTTTAAGACCCACAATAGTAGCTGTAGAACTTCTTGGAGATCAGTGACACTTTCATCCCTACCGGAGTGTCAACTGATTATGTCAGACTCACCATCTTCCTATTTTCACTGTTGGGAGAGGCAAACAGGTGGCTGAAGGCCGAGCCACCAAATTCTTTCAAATCTTGATATGACCTAGCAAGGAAGTTCCTCATTAGGTTCTTTCCTCAAGCAACACTTCCAAGCATAGAAGCGAGATCCTAAGTTTCAAGCAGCGGCCTGAGTGATGAGTTGGTAATTTACCAACTCATTAGGCTTTTAAGCATGAGCCTTAGCTTAGTTTACAAGTCATTTATATGAATTTTATGCCGCTTTTTCCTTTTTATGTGCAGATATCTGATTTGAAGAAAAAAGCAAGAAGTGGAGAAAAAAGAAGGGAATCAGGTGAAAACCGACCAGCGAAACGCCGGCCAAACGCAGATGATCACTACCTTGTGGAATTAAAGCAACCGGTGGTCACGGACATCAACCAGTGACTCGCCGGTTAAATCTCCTACTGGAACCTGAACTTGCTGGATCAAAGAGGGAGAAATCGGTTTAGCATAGTTGGAGGCTGACGAATCGCCGAAGGAACTTTTGAAGGACATTGGAAATCACTGAAGTAGTAACCAATAATAGCCATTGTTCATGAAATGAAACCAGCGAACCGCTGGTACTCTCGCAAGTACCAGAATGCGTGAGTAGGGGAAAATATGCTAAATACTAAAAAAGAGGGGATTGATGCCCTACTTTTAGATATATTCTAGAAAGAAGTACTCTGTACCTATCAGATATGAAATTTTAGCTTTTTGAACATTCTCTTTATAGAGGAAGAAAGTAGAATTCTATTTGTGGAAATTGTTTATTATTGTTTTTCTTGTCCTCTTCTTACTCTGTAGCAAGGTACCACCATTTTTGAAGACATATTGTTGAATTTTATTTTGCTACTCTTATTATTGAAATCAATGAGTTTATTGTTAAATATTCTCTTTAGTTTCATAACCATAACTAGTTAAATCATTATCTAGAGGTGTATGGTGATGAGTGTTTAATTAGATAGGGTATTTCTAGATTCATCTCAATATTGCTTAATTAGTGTAAATCTGTTAAGTTCTCTCCAATTTATAATTGAAGATCCATAGTTGCAAATGTGGGTATACTTCTCTTGGTTTCTGCTTGAAAGAGAAGAATTGAGTATTGGGAGAGAATTAGATGGTGGAAATGGATGTGATGTATGGAGTTGGGCTAGACATAGCCAAATCCATATTTTCATTCCTAATTAATAGCTAATAGCTAGAGATTAGTGCAATTATTAATCCAAACTTGATTGGGTTGATTTAATTGTGTCTAGTCATTCGAAAGAACTCTAGAAAGAGGCATTTATGAGGTTGAAAAACATAGAATACCTGCCTGCCAAAAGTTATTTACACAATTTGAACTGATGAGATGATCTAGCATAGCCTTGTTTAATTAGCACTTCATCTACACCATACCTCTAGTCCTTCTCATTATTGTTGACAACTTTTGTTATTTTGCTATTCTAATTAGCAGAGTTAGAATCTATACCCTAATGTTAACATCAAGTCTCCCCCAAAATTTTTGTTGCTTTGTTACTTTTGAGTGGTGCAAACTAATTTCAATTTTCCGAACAACACTTGCGCATATCATTTATTAGTCTCTATGGGATTCGACCACGACATCCGTCGGGATATTTGTTTTGATATAACGACCGTTTATGTCCTTTAGTAACTAAGAGTGTATTTTGGACGTTATCAAAAATGGCACCGTTGTCCGGGACTAGCACTTGATATTCTTGGGTTGATTGTTAATTTGAATTAGTCTTGCATCTTAAGTGGTGACATTAATCGTGTTGTGCTCACAAGCAGGGGATAACTCATTTGAGGGTAATAGGGAGCATGAAGAAGATAATCCAGTGATGCCCAAAATTGCAGGATTCATTCGCCTAGCGCTTACTGTAGGGAATTTCGTGTCCATGTGACAAGTACAATGCTACATTTGCTACAGATGAAAGGGCTCTTCTGGGGAAAACCAAGTGAGGATGCAAATTGCCACTTAGGAATTTCATAGAGATCTGCTAGCCTTTCAGCATAACTAATATAAGTCAAGAGTCTATCAGGTTAAGGCTCTTTCCATTCTCCCTAACGGGAGAGGCGACTATGTGGTTGGAGGAACTCCCTCCTGGTTGCATTACATCGTGGAAAGAATTGACTCTAGAATTTTTTGATCATTTCTTCCCTCTGTCAAAAATGTTGCAGCTGAGAGATGATATCACGAACTTCAGACAAGAGCCAAGAGAACCATTGTATGAAGCATGACTAAGGTTCAAGAAGAAGATTTCACTGTGCCCCAACTATGGTCTCCCTGATAGAGTGCTCCTTCAAAGTATTTACCAAGCTCTAGACTCCATTAACAAATCCGTTGCTAATAATTTAGCTGGAGGATCAATCATGGATCAGAAATATGGATTAGCTAAGTCCCTTTTGGATAGAATGACAAAGTCAAATCGGGCATGGAATATGAGAGAGACCAATGTATTGATGCATGATATTGGTTCTAATGTGTTGGCAGCTGAGTTATGAAAATTAGATGAAGAGCGAGATGAAAATCTTGCTAAAATGATGACAGCTGGAACTAATGAAAAAACATGTGATGGAGGCAGGGCCCAAAATTGTAAATGTTGTAGGTATGCAGGGTCCATTGCACATTGAAGGACAATCACCGCTACCGAGATACGATGAGGAGTGCCAATACATGGCAAATCAGATGGGGGATTATCGACCAGGGTTTCAAGGGACTAATCAAGGCCATTGGTGCCCATGTGAAGAGAATCAAGGTTGGAGAAAACGCAACGCATAATGATGGCCTGATAGAAATGAAAGATGGGGCACTAAAGAACCAAATCGAGAGGGAGACCATTATCATCGAAGTTCAAACCCACATGTTCCCCCTCCTAAAAATAAAGTTGAAAATTCCCAAATTCATCCAGGTGTGACTTATGCGGTTAACTCAAAAATTTAAGAGATGTTAGCGAGAGTCCTCAAGAAAGTGGAATCAACCGACAGCGGAGTCAAAGAATTTAAAGGGAAGGTGTCTAACCTTTCCCAAACTGTGAGATCCCATTCAGCCTCAGTTAAGCATTTGGAAGCTCAAATGAATCACTTATCCTCTCAAATGAACCCCTGAATGAAAGGAACATCCCAAGTGATACAATGCCAAACATAAAGAAAGACAGTAAATGCATGGTTATCATCACGAGGAGTGCTAAGATGGTTGGAGATGTAGGTGTGAAGCCTAAGGAGGTTGTTTCTCCTAAAATAATAGATGAAAATGAATATGTAGTAGTGCCAAAAGCACCAAGCGGTGTTGAAAATATGGAAGAAGAAGGTGAGAGAGAGGCTGAAGAAGTTCCCTCAAATGTTGATGAAGAAGAAGCTGGCATGAAAGCCTCAAATGATAAGGAGCAAGAACCAAGAGTTCCACCCCTTATCCACAACAGTTAGCCAAGAAAAAGAATAATGATCAGTTCAGTAAATTTATTGACATGTTCAGTAAATTGCCCATCAATATCCCATTGGTGGATGCCCTACTTCAAATTCCCGGATATTCCAAGTTCATGAAGGAGCTGTTGTAAAAGAAGAAGGTGGTAGACGTGGGCACCGGAGAGAAAGCACCTCACTGTAGTGTGATGATGAGGAGCAATCTTGCCCCAAAGAGAGAAGATTCAAGAGCCTTCACGATTCCAAACTATTGGGTTATGTGTGTTTAAGAAAGCCCTTTGCAATCTTGGTGCAGGTATAAATCTTATGCCCTTATCATTTTCAAGAAAAATTGGGGCTGGGGAACACCGAACCCATATCAATGAGGCTATTAATGGCTGACCGCTCCATAAAGAAACTCGTGGGTGTGCTAGAGGATGTATTAGTGAGGGTGGATAAATTTATTCTACCAACTGATTTCGTGGTTCTTGATTGTGAAATGTATTTAGAAGTGCCAATCATTCTTGGGAGACCATTGCTCTCCATGGTTCGAGCTTTGGTAGATGTGGAGCTAGGTGAGCTCAAGTTCTGTGTTGGAAATGAAGAGGTCAACTTTAAGATGTGTCAATCTGCTAAACCTCCAGATGAATGCAAAGTGATTGGAGTGTTGCATGAAGAGAGAAAGTATAGCAGAGTGGAGATGAAGGAGCTGAGTCAGAGGATGAGCCTTCAAAGAATGAATGCTAAATAAGTAATACATCGTGCCACGACATTAACTAAAGCACTTCTTGGGAGGCAACCCAAGTGTCTTATTTTGAATATTTTCATGTCATTGTTGTTTTTGATTTTGTAGGACTATTGAGGTGAGAAGAAAGGAGAGGAAGCACAAAGAAAAGGAAGGCAATTCACAGGACCGACGAATCACTGATCCAGATATGCAAATCGTCGCGCCCTTAAGCACGCAAGTAGAAACCTTGGAACATGACTATTAGACGGGCAGATGAGCCGTTGAACTGCCGATTCAATAGCGCGTAACACCCTTTAATCACCGGTCCAACCCAGAATACCTGAGCAATGCCTGCCCAAGTGGCGATGTCACGAGCCAAACATAAGGCCGGATCGAGACACGAGACAAGAAACCCCGAGAGGGCTCTAAGTTGACCCATGGCATGAACATACATCTAACTCATTCGGAAGTCTAAACACTGAGATCATCATGACTAACATATCGGAAGTGTAAACAAAACTTAAAATCTGAATACATACATGAGTCCCATGCTGAATACGCACTATGTCCGAAAAAGAATCTAACACGGACGAGTTAATGGGACAAGACCCCGACTAACTCACTATAGTATGAAAAACTGATAATATGACATACAATAGATAAGAAGTGCCCTCGCAAGATAAGGACTCACCAACTAATACTGAGAAGTGCTAACTTTGGAAGTATTGCTAGCGACAGGATTGAGCTTGGATATCGGAGCCTGTATCATTAAATGATACAACATAGAGTATGCAGTCAGTATGTGGAATATATTGAGTATGAAAGGTAAGTAAAATTTCTAAGTAAGTAGAATCATAATTCATGCATATTATTAACACATAATCAAGATAAGATTCTAAGAGTAGATCTTGCATGCTATTTTCTTTAATCATGACCTTATCATAACTAAACATCATAACTGAATCGAATGACCCAAAGCTAAAAACTGATAATCATAAGTAAAACTGAACATTTGGTCAAACCTTCTAAAAACATAATATCATGACTAATGCACAGGCATAACTGAAATCATGAGAAACAATGAGAGACTCCTCATATAACTGACATTAACACGATAGAGCTTACGTGGTCCCGACTATCACACTCAAGTAGGAAGAGACATCCAAAGCCTTGCCAGGGCTAAAGGCGCTACCATGATATCGATATCAAGCTAAAGGCCCCTTTGGGGCAGGGGAAGCTCACAAGGGAGATCCCAAATAATCTGAACATACCTATGTTGGTGCGTAGTTCTGAGGCATAGGGTTGACTGACCTTTAGCCTACTCGGTGCTAGACACTACTCTTAAAAAAACATGCATATGCTCTCCATCATTTTTCAAAGAAGCTGATCATCGTCTAGTGGTGAAGTTGAATAATAAAATACATGTATAATCTGAAATCATAACATCAGGATCCTTGGTTCGAACCATACCACAAGATGAAAATAATGGGATTCTTGACTCCAAAACTGTGTGGTAAGTTAATTCATGAAATCATAAGACATACTTGATCATATGGATTGCCCATTACTTAAACATACTTGAAATCAACTTGATTCAATTTGAAAACATGAACATAATCATGGGTATTTCGAAATCATACTTTCTTCATAAAAATCACATCATACTTGAATATATATTTCATAGATCTCAACTTTCATGAAAATTCATGGATGGGCATCATAGTTTAGAAAACTTGAAAACTTAATTTATAATTTTAAACATTGTAAAAACTATCCATCAATCATATTTCATCATTTAAAACATGGTTAGATCATACCCATGATTGAGACTTGGGAATTCATGCATTGGGCAAAAACCTCATGGAATCATTAATTAGAATATCATTCATTGAGAGGAAATTGGGCATGGGTGTGGATAATTGCACCCATTCATATCTTTACATACCTAAAGAAATTTAATTTTCACAACTTCTTTGATTGCCAAAAGAGGATTGAGCAAGAACCTTGAAGAACTAGGCTTGATCACCTCTCAAACTTTTAAAGTTGGATGCATGCATTAGGATAGTCTTAGAATGAGTTAACCCTTCTAAAACCACTATATTCTGAGCTTAAAACGACATAGACTAGGCCTTAGGAACTTTGGAATTACGAAAAAGCCCTTGATGAATTCGCAAGGAAAAACATATTGCCAGTCCCAACGAGGGACTGGATGGGTCGTGCCTTGGACCATGACTCGTGGTTTGTCAGTCGTCGCCTACACTGCCAAAACTCTCCTAAGGGTCACCAAGAGGAACACCACGAATCATGATGTACCCAATGACTCGTGGTGACCATGCGTTAGGTGAACTTCCCAAAATCCTTGATCCACCAACCTCTCTTGACCACAGATGACTTAATAGGTCGTGGTGGTGACCATGACTCGTGGTCACTCCTTGTGGTCACTTTGAACATAAAATTTCATCCAAGCCTAACCCTCTCTCTAAGAGTCACTTAAAGACTCCTGGTATTCCTATCAGATCACTAGACTACTCGTCCTGTAATCTAGTGCATAAATTTTTATTTTTCTCCATTTCAACTCCTTGTCTGATCTTAGGGCTTTTGGGGTATAACAATATCTCCCCCTTTGGAGCATTCATCCTCAAATGTTAAAAATCATGCTGAAAAGCAGAGAAATGCAATCATCTTACTCCAATACTGAACATACTTGCTGAGAACTAATAGAGTGACTGACTTCGATTTGAACTATATAACTTAATTGAATTACCGAACACATACATCCATTTACATGAAAGAAATCGGGATACATAAGCTGAACATGAAATTGAATAGAGTGCTAAGGAGGAAATTGATACCTCAAGCTGAAACTGAGCCGGAAGGGAATAGATATGGGTATTTAGCTATCACATCTGCTTCAGCTTCCCATATAGCTCCCTCAACATGCTGATTCCTCTATAAAACTTTGACTGAGGCTACTTCTTTGTTTCTTAGCTTATGAACCTGATGATCTAGTATTTCCACCGAAACCTCCTCATAATTAAGGTTTTCCTTCACACCGACACTGTCCACTGAAACAACTAGAGTTGGATCACCCAAACACTTCTTTAAGAGAGACACATGGAAAACTATATGAACTGAAGATAACTCTGAGGGAAACTCCAACTCTTATGCCACCTTGCCAACCCGTTTCACAATCCAGTAAGGGCCAACATAATGGGGACTGAGTTTCCCTTTCTTTCCGAACCTCATCACTCCTTTCATGGGAGATACCATTAGAAACACTCCATCCTCAACTTCAAACTCAAGTTCTCTCCTCCTCACATCCGCGTAGGACTTTTAGTGACTCCGAGCTATTTTTAACCTGTCCCTTATATGCTGAACCTTTTCCATTTCCTCATGGACTAAATCCGTTCCTATCATCGGAGCTTCACCTACTTCAAACAAACCAATAGGCGATTTACATCTCCAACCATAGAGAGCCTCAAACAGCGCCATCTGATTGCTGAAATGGTAGCTATTGTTATATGCAAACTATATGAAAGGCAAATGATCATCCCAACAACCCTCAAAGTCAATCACACATTCTCAACATGTCCTCAAGAGTCTGAATAGTCCGCTCCACCAGACCATCTGTTTGCGGGTAAAATGCTATGCTAAGCTTGGCCTGAGTACCAAGTCCTTTTTGAAACGATCTCCAAAATTGGGAGGTAAACTGAGCACCTATATCTAATGATGGACAAGGGAAATCCATGAAACTTAACTAATTCCTAAATGTATAACTTAGCATAATTCTCTGTTGATTCAGTAGTTTTGACCGGTAAGAAATTAGCTGTTTTGGTCAACCTGTCCACAACCACCCAAATGGAGTCATACTGCTGACAAGTGCGAGGCAACCCTGTGATGAAGTCCATATTGATATCCTCCCAATTTCAAGTAGGAATGTTGATGTCTTGAAGCATACCTATCGGTCTTTGATGCTCAATCTTCACTTGTTGACAATTCGGACACTTAGCCACAAACTCTGCTATGTCCTTCATGTCATTCCACCAACAGGCTTCCTGTAGGTCATGGTACATCTTGGTGGCACTTGGATTTATGGAATTCCTAGAACCATGAGCCTCATACAACATCCGATCTCTCAAATCATCATGATCCGGAACACACAAACGACCCTGATATCAAAGCACACCATCTCCCCCTTTGGAGAAGATCTCTACCTTCTGATACTGAACGGCTTCCTTCAACTTCACCAAGATAGAATCCTCTTCTTGTCTAACTTTTACATTAGTCAACAAGGACCATTCTAATCCATTTTGAACATTGACACCACCATCAGTCAAGTCAACCAAATGAACTCCCAACCATGCAAACTGATGCATATCTTTCACCAGCTCCTTCCTTCCCTCATCTATATGGGACACAGTCTCCATAGAAAGCCTACTAAGAGAGTCTGCTACCACATTAGCCTTGCCCGGATGGTAAAGGACACTAATATTGTAATCCTTGAGTAGCTTCAACCACCTTCTTTTACATAGATTTAGATCCTTCTAGGTAAACACGTATTGTAGGCTTTTGTGGTCCGTAAACACATCTTCATAGACCCCGTACAACTAGTGCCTCCAAATATTCAAGGGAAATACTACCGCCGCCAATTTGAGATCATGAGTTGAAAAATTCTTTTCATGAACCTTCAGCTGCCTAGAAACATATGCTATAACCTTACCACGCTGCATCAATACACAACTAAGGCCAATCCTCGAAGCATCATAATATACCGCAAACCCACCAGTACCCTCAAATAGGGTTGACACCGATGCTGAGGTGAGTCGAGTCTTCAACTCTTGAAAACTCCTCTCACAATCCTCCGACCATTGACACTTCACTCTCTTTTGGATAAATTTGGCTAATGGTGTTATAATAGATGAAAACCCCTAAATAAATCTTTGATAATACCCAGCTAAACCTAAGAAAATCCTGATATCCAAAGAATTCACTGGTTTGGGCCAATTCTTCACCACTTCTATATTTTGAGAGTCCACCTGAATACCCTCACTTGACACCACATGACCCAAAAATGCAAATGAATTCAACCAGCTCGCACTTGCTGAATTTAGCATACAACTGATGACCCATCAAGGTCTATAGCACCACACTCAAATGAGCAACATGCTTCTCCTCGATCTGAGAGTATATCAGGATGTCATCTATGAACACAACCACGAACATAATCAAGTATGGCTTGAACACCCTATTCATCAAATCCGTAAAAGCTGCAGGAGCATTCGTTAGTCCAAAAAATATAACTACCAACTCATAGTGACCATATCGAGTCCTGAAGGCTATCTTTCAGATGTCACTCTCCCTAACTCTGAGCTGACTATACTCGGATCTGAGATCTATCTTCGAAAAGAACTTATATTATACCCCAAAAGCCCAAACATCAAACCCGGGTGTTGAAACGGAGAAAAGTTTAAAAATTGGTACCAATTATAGAACGGGTCGTGAAGTGACCCGTTGGTGCAGCCCACGAGTCGTGATATGACTCGTGGTAAGGTCCAGGTGAAGAGTTTGGAATTTGGGAAGTTGCCTCCCCACGGGCATGATCGCGAGTCATGGTCAGGCCCCATGACTCATTAGGTTAGTCGTGGGGAGTAGTGGTTGAGAGAAGCAAAGGAAAGAGGCAGTGTACATCACGGATGGTGAACCTGAGTCGTGGTCACCAGGTAACGAGTTGTTATGTCATCCGTAACGAGCCCAGGAGATCTAATAAGTAGTGTACTCGAAGGACGACTCCACGAGTCGTGGCCCTTGATGACGAGTCATTAGGTCCCTTATTGGGACCATCTAGCAGTTATTTTCTGCGAATTTAGTAAAGGCTATTTCGTAATTCCTAAGTTCCTAGGGCCTAAAATATGTCGTCTTGAGTTATGAATAGTGACTTTTAAAGGGGTTAAGTTCATTTTAGGCCATTTTCATATTCATGCACGCAAGAGTAACAGACTAAAGAGGTGATCAAGGCAATATTTAAAGGTTTTCTTCAATTCCTTCTTGGGCATTAAAGGAAGGGTAAGAATCATCCATTTATAGGTATGTAGAGTTATGAATGAATGTCTTCGTTCACACCCATGCCCAATCTCTCCTAATTTAGGAAGTTTGTTCAAAAAAATCATATGGGATTTTAACTTAAATCTTGTGGAATTCTAATGATCTATCAGTAGGTTATTATTTTTCGTGATTTACATCATATTTTATGAATTGTGATCAGATTCTACAACTATTTTGATTATAAATTTATTTATTTCAATTTCTACTAAAATATGCCTAATTATGCAAATTCTATGATGAATTGAGTTATGATCTTTACCTTAATTGTTGATATTCATAAACTCATCATGATTTATGAGTTATAATATAGTTTATTGAAATGTCCATTATAAATTTATGATTTTCAAAGTCTATACATGATCTACAAGTATGCATGAATCCTATGATTTACTATTTATGTTTTGGCCATCTCATGGGTTACCCTCATAGCGAGTTCACGTATTTACAAACACGTTTATGATTATCATGATTTAACTAGCCCATGAATTTCTTGCATATTATACTATATGTAGGCACTATATACGTTTTGGGAGTAATATTTAACACCAAGTAGGTTCGGGGCCCAGGTTTTTCCCCGAATGTCAGAACTACATGCCACCGTAAGACATGATGGAACCTCCCTTATGACTATCCTCTTTTCTCAAATGGGTCATTTCATGTGTCATATCACGCCCTTCATGGTTCTACCCTTAGAAAGGTACGAACACCCTCCCTACTAAGTTTACAGTTTTAGGCTCAATGTGTGCTGATATGGGGTATATCGGTTATAAGATACAGCCTCCAATTGTTTCTCATGTTTTATGCATTTATGTGTTTCATTATTTGGCTCAAGTGATTACTTAATTAAGTTTCTCCCATGACTATGATAATGAATGGTTTACAAATGATTAGAAAGCCTTGAGCCATATGTTGTTGCTCTGTAGTATTTATGTTTTTGAGCATGGTGTCCACTCTTATGATTTGTTTATAAGGTTTTATGTATTTTTAATGTCCATTTTACTTACCTTGCATACTCAGTGCATTCCGTACTGACCGCAAACTCTATGCTGTATCATTTTATGATGATGCAGAGACCTGAATCTCAAGCTGAGCCCCATCAGTAGCACATTTCAGAGAGTTTAGCATCCAGCCTTTTGGTGAGTCCTCATTCTCCGAGGACCATTATGTTTCAATATTGATGCTCTTTTTACTTTCAGTTTTTCCAGGTTAGTTGGTGGGGTGTTGTCTCATCCAACCATCTAATATAATCGAGTTTCTGAACTATATGAAGTACTCAGTTGTTATGTATTTAGTACGTTCAACTTATCATGCTATGTTATGATATGTTTATGTTTCATATAACGCCATACCCAGTCTTCTTCTTAATGATAAGGAATTAGATGAATGTTCATGCCATGGGTTGACTTGGAGTCTCGGGATCCTTGTCCGTCTTATGATCGAGTTTGCGTTCAGGTCGTGAAAAACTTGGTATCTGAGCCATAGGTTTGAAAATTAACTAGGGTGTCTGAAAGCCTCGTTAAGTAGAGTCTTTCATGGGTGTGACGCACCACACTTATGACGAAAGACGCTAAGAGACGTTTAGGAAATGTTTACACTTCTAACTTTCATGATCTATGTCGTGCAATGGAAAGTCTCTCTATCCTTCTTATCCGTGTTATTCGCCCGTTGCAGAATCATGGCACTGCGAAGAATGAATGGAAGGAGGAATGAAACGGAGATGGCCACGAGGATGGAAATGGTAATAGGAACCAGTTGACCCCATCGGTTCAGGAGCACCAGGAACGGTAGCCAGTTGCCCATGCTGAGTTTCGGGCAACCATCCAGATGCTCACACAGGCCTTGACTTCTCAGTCAATCAGTGAAACATTGCATGTTCCGCAAAATGGAAATGCAGCGGTGGCTCGGTAAATTTCTTGAGGATGAACATAGTTTCCTTGGGTCCAAAGGTAGAGAGGAATCGCATGAATTCATCAACGAGAATTTAAAGATCATCTAGGTCATGGGGGTGAAAAATGGAGAGTGTGTTGATTTGGCCTCTTATCAGCTAAAAGGGGTGTAACATATTTGGTTTAAACAATAGAGAGAGAGTAGGGTAGTGGGGGAAAGCCCTATAGGTTGGGAAGAGTTCCATTCAGCTTTTGAGGTGAGTTCTTTCCTCGTGAGATGAGGGAACTGAAGGCGGTCGAATTTGTAAATCTGAAGCAGGGTGATATGTTAGTTCAAAAGTATTCTTTGGAGTTTACCCCTCTTATCCAAGTATGCACCAGAGTTAGTGGCAGACCAGAGGGCTCGGGTGAGCCAATTTGTGTAATAGGTGGTGGACAACCTGGATAAGGACTATAGGATCACCATGCTGCATCAGAAATATGATTTTTCCTGCCTAGTGCTACATGCCCTGCAGATGGAGTCAGTGTCGGTAGAGAGGCCAAGAGGGCCAGGGTGCCTCTGATATAGGTTGCCAACCTAGATGGGGGGGGATGGACAGTGCCAGCGGTCTCATCACAGGTCTTTATCCAACACCATCACTAACTGTCTACCATCTAGATCGCGAGGGGATCAGAGGAGCGGGGCTTCAAATTCGAGAGGCTAGGGTAGCAAGCAGATAAAGCGCACTTTACTAGCTTGTGCGAGTGCGATAAGAATCACCCAGGGAGGTGCCTAGTTGGTTCAGACGCTTGTTTTGGGTGTGGCAAACCCAGACACAGACTCAGGGATTGCCCTTCGACCAGATCAGGGGCGGTGGTGTCCATATTCAGTAGCTAGTTCAGCGTCTCCAGCAACAAGTCTCTCTCAGCAGGGTGCCTCGACTAGTTCAGCCGGTGGTCAGCGCCAGATTAGGTTTTATGCCCTTGCGACCCGTCAGGAGCAGGAGACTTCATACGATGTGGTTACTGGTATATTTTGAGTCTTCACCTTGATGCTTATCTTTGTTAGATACAGGGCTACCCATATTGTCTTTTGTGACACCCTTATATTACTAGTAGCTTTGAGTTAGTCCCGAAACTCTATTAGAAACATTTTCAGTTTCTACTCATGTTATTCTTGTAGCTAGGCAGGTGCATAAGAAGATGCCCAATCACTATATCATACAAGTTACCTCCACACCAGACCTTGTAAGTTAACCATGACTAACTTTGATATTATTTTGTCATGGATTGGTTGTATTGCGTGTTCTTTGTTAATTGTTGAACCCATGCAGTGGGTTCCTCTTGCCAGGTGAGTCAGTCTTGGAGTGGAAGGGCAGTTCGGTCGTGCCTGTAGGTCATTTTATTCCTATCTTAAGGTGAGAAGATGATCTCGGGTTGTATGTATCATCTAGTTAGGGTTAAGGATGTTGAGTTCGGGGCACGAGCTATTCAGTCGGATTCGAGGTAGTGCATGAGTACCCAGAACTATTCCCTAATGATTTACCAAGTTTTCCTCCTGAGAGAAAAAATTGATATTGGTATTGGCCTTCTTACCAACATGCAGCCTATATTTATTCCTCCCTACAGAATGGATCCAACTGAGCTAAAGGGGTTGAAGGATCAGTCGAAGGACCTGTTAGTGAGGGTTTCATTAGAACAAGCAAGTATCCATGGGGTGCACCAGTTCTCTTTGTCCGAAAGAAAGATGGTTCTCTTCGCATGCGTATAGATTGTGGCAATTGAGCCAAGTCACCATTAAGAACAGGTATCCTTTACCCGGATTGATTTGTCGACCAGCTTCATGGTGCCAAGTGCTTTTCGATGATAGATCTCATATCTGGAGTACCATCAACTCCAGGGAGGCAATATCCGAAGACAGTCTTCAGGATGCAGTATGGTCATTATGAGTTTGGTTTATGTCTTTTGTCCTAACGAATGCTCCTGCATCTTTTATGGACTTGATGCACAGGGTGTTCAAGCCATACCTGGACATGATCGTGATTGTGTTTGTGTTGACATCTTGATATACTCAAAGTGAGGAGGACCAAGCCGCTCATTTGAGAGTGGTGCTACAGACTCTCAGATGCGTCAATTATATACCCAAATTCAGCAAGTGCGAGTTTTGGTAGGAACTCAATTATATTCGGGCCATGTGGTATCAAGTGAGGGCATTCAAGTGGACTCTCAGAAGATAGAAGCGATGAAAGAATTGGCTAGACTTGTGAATCCTTCTGATATCCGAAGCTTTTGAGTTTAGCTGGCTACTATCAGACACTTGTTGAAGGTTTCTCATGGATTACCTTTTGCTGACCAAATTGACCCAGAAAGGTGAAATTCCATTGGTCAGGCTTGTGAAGAGCTTTCAAGAGAAGTTGAAGACTCGACTACGTCAGCACCCGATTGTTGACTACCCAAGGAGGTACTGATGATTTCGTAGTGTATTGTGATGCTTCAGGATCGGACTTGGGTGCGTATTGATGCAGCATGGGAATGTCAACCTGATATTCCTCCAGACAGCTAAAACATCATGAGAAGAATTACACAGCCCGTGATCTTGAATTGTGGTATTCTACTTGAAGATATGGAGACATTACTTGTAGGGGTCCGTGGATGGGTTCACGGACCATAGAGTTTGTATGTGTTTACCCAAAGGACCTCAATCTTCGAAAATAGGAATTGGTTGGGCTACTCAGGACTACGATATGAGTGTCCTTTACCATCCAGTAAGGCTAATGTAGTAGCAGATGCACTTAGTAGACTCTCTATGGAGAATGTGTCCCAAGTGGATGAGGGGAAGAAGTAGCTGGGGAAAGATGTGCATCTACTTGTAAAGGTTGGGAGTTAAGGTTGAAGTTGTTAATCGATGGCGTGTTGTTTTGCAGAACAGATCAAAAATCATCCTTGGGAGCTGATATGAAGGCTAGAAAAGATGAGGACACGATTTTGGTAAAAAATTAAAAGAAGTCTTTCAGAATCAGAAGGTGGAGGTCTTCTCCAAAATAGGGAGATGGTGTGCCGGTACCAGGGCCACCTATGTTTCGGATGTTGATGATTTGAGGAGACGGATGTTGCATGAGGTTTATATATCCAGGTATTCTATCTGTCCACGTGCCACCAAGATGTATCAGGATTTACGATAAATCTATTGGTGGAACGGCACTTGAAGCAAGGATATCGCAGAATTTATGGCTAATTGTCAGTTTGTCAACACCCTTCATGGATTCTACCGCCCAAGAAAATCACCGAACACCCTCCACGACTAGGTTGCAGAGTCGGGCTCCATTTCATTCTCATATGGGGTATGTGTCTATAATTCTCTATTGTTTCTCATGTTTGTACATTGATACGTTTTCGTTATATGGCTCAAGTGATGACTTAATTAAGTTTCTCCCATGACTAACAATGTGAATGGTTTACAAATGAATTTAAAACCTTGACATATGTTTTTCTTATGGTATTTATGTTACGAGCATGTTGTCCCACTCTTATGATTGTTTATAAGATCTTATGGCCTTTTTAAATGTCTATTTTACTTACCTTGAATACTCGGTACATTTCATGTATTGACCGCATACTCTATGTTGTATCGTATAATGATACAGACACAACTCTGAAGCTCAGACCCGTCAGTGGCCATTTCAGACTTTACCGTCCATCTTTTGGTGAGTCCTCATTCTCTGAGGACCATATGTTTTCAGTTTTGCCGGGTTAGTTGGGGGTGTGGACTTAACCCATCTTATCACACTCAAACACAAAACAACATCTTGCCCATAATAAGAGATTTCCTCTGAAAACTGCTCCGGATGGACCAGCCGATCCAACAGGTCGTTGCACGATATCTCCCGTCTCTTGGTATCGAGTCATTGGATCCCACTGACTCACGACAAACCTCTGGTTCTTCCCACGACTCAACAGGAACAAGTTTGTTGCTTCAATCCAACGGGTCATTGGATCGACACGTCGTCAACTCCTTGACCAATCTGAACTTCCCTTACCACGAACCTCACCACGACACGTGGTGTCTTCTAATGAATCGTGGTCTCAATCCGTTTTATGCACTGGAATTCTCAACCCACAAGTAATGACTAGAAACAATGGGCCATCACATCTCACCACGAATCATGGGGATGCCAGTAGGTTTCCCCATCAATATTCCCTTCCTATGACCGGTAAAAATGACTCGTTGTTCCGTGACGAGTCGTTTTACCATGATTTTTACCGCTGCCCCTTAACCCCCATACCACGACTGCTTCCGTCGACTCGTGGTATCCAACCACGAGTCGTCGAGTCGTTCGTTCTCTGATTTTTTGCTTTAGTTTTTCTGCACTTTTAAAATTCCAACTCCCGGGTCTATTCGTAGGCCTTCCCAGGAAATATTAAAATATCTCCCCATTAGAAACATTTGTCCTCGAATGTAGGAAGCAAGCAAACAGAAACATACAGTTTATCATAGCCATATACTGATCATTTAATCGAATTTTTTTCACGGAATGACTACCTCGAATAAAACCACATAGCTAGATCTCATACTTCACATAATTAATACATAAAAAAACTTGTACACATGAACTGAACATGAAAAGTAGATATAGTCATAGGGCTAAGCATCGGTACCTCTAGTCGGAACTGAGCCGATAGAGAACAAGGTGGTATCTAGCTCGAACAGTGCCATTTGGATATTAGGGTGATAGCTGTTACTATAAGCAAACTCGATTAAGGGAAAATAATCATCCCAACTACCTTTAAAATCCATGACACATATCCTCAAGAGTCCCTAGATTATCTATTCACTTGGTCGTCTGTTTCCAGATGGAAGGTTGTATTGAGCTTAACTTAAGTCCCAAGTCTCTTTTGGAAAGACCGCCAAAATTGGAAGGTAAACTAAGTACCTCAGTCTGAAATAATAGACAAGCGCATTCCATGAAGTGAAACCAACTCCCGAATATACAACTTGGCATAATCATCCACTGAATCCGTGGTCTTAACCGGTAGGAAGTGTGCAGCCTTAGTTAACCTGTCTACCACCACCCAAATGGAGTCATAGTGTCGGCGAGTGTGAGGTAGGCCTGTATAGAAATCCATATTTATCTCCTCCCACTTCCAAGTGGGAATGTGAATATCTGAAGTACGCCTTTCATTTCGGCCTTTGATGCTCGAGCTTCACTTGCTGACAGTTTGGACATTTGGCTACGAACATCGCAGTATCCCTCTTCATACCATCCCACCAATAGATTTCCCGCAAATCCCGATACATCTTCATAGATCCCGGATGGATGGAATATTTGGTACCATGTGCCTCATGCAATATCCGAACCTCAAATTATCAATGTCCAGGACACATAGACGACCACGATATCGGTAGACACCATCTCCCCCTCGGGGAGAAAACCTCCTGCTGACTCTTCACTGCTTCCTTCAGCTTCCTCAAAGTGGATCCTCATCTTGCTTAGATTTGACATCGACCACTGGGACGATTCTGATGCATTCTCTGCTGCGCCGCCATTAGTCAAATCGATCAATCTAACTCCCAGTCTTGCAAGTCGATAGACATCCTTCACCAAATAACTTCTTTCCTTATCCCACGTGGGACACACTCTCCATAAAGGCCTACTAAAGTGTATCCGCAACCACATTAGCCTTGCTCGAGTGGTAAGGAACACTCATATCATAATCCTTAGCAGCTCCAACCACCTCATTTGCCGAAAGATTGAGATCCTTCTGTGTGAACACATATTTCAAACTCTTGTGGTCCGTGAATAAATCTACATGAACCCCATACAAGTAGTGCCGCCATATCTTTAATGCAAACACCACCGCGGCCAACTCAAAATCATGGGTCGGGTAGTTCTTCTCATGGATTTTCAACTGTCTAGAGGAATATTCTATCACTTTACCACACTACATCCACATCCCTAGTCTGACTCTCAAGCATCACAATATCACAACAAATCCATCAATACCCTGGGGTAAAGTTAACACTGGTGCTGAAGTGAGTCGGGTCTTCCATTCTTGGAAGCTTTTCTCACAAGCATCCGACCATTGAAACTTCACCTTTTTCTAAGTCAACTTAGTCAAAAGGTGCCAGAATAAGAAACCCTCAACAAACCTGCGTAGCCAGCTAAACCCAAGAATCTCCTAATTTCGAAGGGTTCAGCCTGAGCTAATTTTCACCGGCCTGGGCTAATTTTCACCGCCTCAATTTTCGTGAATCCACTTTTATTCCTTCGCTTGACACCACATGACCCAAAAATTCCACTGAGTCCAACCAAAATTCACACTTAATGAACTTTGCATATAACTGACCCGATCTTGAGGGTTTGAAGTACTACCCTCAGGTGGCGGCATGCTCCTCCAGCTTTGTGAGTATATCAAGATGTCATCAATAAACCAATCACGAACATATCCTGGAATGGCTTGAACACCCTGTTCATTGAATATAAGCTGAAGGGAGCATTTTTATAGTCCGAAAGACATAACAACAATTCATAGTGACCATACCGAGTCCTGAAATTGGTCTTCGGGATGTCACTCTCCAAACTAGTGATACCTGGATCCGAGATTAATCTTGGGAAGCTTGGCACCTAAAGCTAGTCAAACAAATAATAGATCCCGGGTAAGGGGTACCGGTTCTTGACGGTAACCTTGTTCAACTGCCGATAGTCAATACACATGCAGAGGTAACCGTCCTTCTTTTGAACAAATAAAAGCAGTGCACCCTATGGAGACTGGCTCGGTCTAATGAAGACCTTATCAATAGATCCTTTAACTGATCCTTCAACTTTTTAAGCTCGGCTGGAGCCATCCCGTATGGAGGAATAGAGATAGGTTGTGTATCGGGTAGAGATCAATGCCGAAGTCGATTTTCTCTCAAGAGGAACACGAGCAATTTGTGGGAAAAAAATCCAGATACTCACACACCACCGGAACTGATTGAATAGTCAGGGTCTCGGGTATCACGGAACTGATTGAATAGTCGGGGTCTCAGGCTCAACATCCTTAACTAACTAGATGATATATGCATCCCTTAGAAATCATCTTCCAGTCATAAGATAGGAAATTAATCGACTTGCTGATACCGCCGAACTACCCTTCCACTCCAACACTGACTCACCCGAGAACGAAATTCCACCGTATAGGTCCTACAATTAATCGAATCATAACATGAAAACAACCAATCCATGCCAATAATAACGTCAAAGTCAGTCATGGCTAACTCTACAAGGTGTTGCGGAAGTAACCTTGTGCAACCACGAGTGACCGGGCATTCTCTATACTAATCTAGCTATGACCGAAGATCACCAGCAGGGTTGAAACTGAAAAATGGTTCTCATAAAGTCTCAGGACTAACTCCAGGCTACTAGTGTAAGGAGTCACGAAAGACAAGGTAGCGAGGCTCCTGGATCTACCAACGAATAAACATCAATATGAAAGACACGCAACATATCGGTGACCACGTCTGGCAAGTCTCTGCTCTTGGGCAGAGGCAAGGGCATAGAATAAGTTTTGGCGTTGTGCGCCACCTCCACTAGTCGATGCTCCTTGCGGAGCAGACGAGCTAGAGCTGCTTTCTTTGACCTGGTTGTCTGTGCATGAACCCTATCATCACCTGTCTGTATCATAGGCATGCTCGGAGCATATGCCCAGATCTACCATACCCATAGCAAAGATCTAAACCTTAGAAGGCACTCCCCGACATGACTCTTGCTGCACTTCCCGCAGCCTGGAGAGGTGCTCTCTAGCTGGGTGCACCTTTGATCCTCGACCCTGCAGCCCTGCTCCTATGATCACTCTTGGGTCCTGATGGAACACTAGATGATGATGGTTTTGGGACAAATGACCTCCGCTGAAACTATGGACGGTAGCTACTGCCGGACCTCTAATGCGAAAACCCACCACTATCCATCCGAACCCTCTTTGCCTCCTTCTCCTTTGCATAAGCCACCTCCATCTGCTGGGCGTACAACACTATGCAAGGAAAGTACATATCCTGGTGAAGCATGGCGTTCACGTTCTTGTCTAAATAACTAGCCACACCATGAACGAATCGGCTCACCGCGCCCTCTAATCCATCACCAACTTTGGGATGTACTTTGACAAACGAGTGAACTCAAGAGAATGCTCAACCTTCCGTCATCTTTCCTGCTTGAGGTTCAAAAAATTAGTTGCTTTGATTTCCCTCATCCCCCGAGGAAAGAACCTGTCGAAGGAGTCATGTGGAACTCATCCCGACTGATAAGGCTCACTCCGCTACCCTGCTATCCTTCCATTGTACAAAATACTGAGCGACCTCTTTTTAGATGACAAGAGGCCAAGTCCACACTCCCATTTGTTACCCCCAAAACCTGGTAGCTTTCAAAATCCCTTCAATGAACTTGTGTGAATCTCGTCCACCTTTGATCTCGCGAACTCAAGTGCATCCTCAGAAGTCTCTAATCCAGTATAGCTTCATTTCCATTCTGTGAGACCTGCACAACAGCCTGCTGGTGACTTGAGCGGTCAAGGCCTGCGCCAACATCTCAATAGCCACTTGAAGAGCTCAACATGGACAAGCTGGCTCTTGTGCCTGGGGCTCCTTATCAAGTGGGGCTTGCTAATGCCCATGGTAATTCCCCCTGTGGCCTTCATTATTTCCACTCCTTCTGTTCATTCTTCTAGGAGCCATAAAGCATGTCCTTGAATCGCACGAATTAGAGAAGGATGGAGGAGCTTTCATCGCATGACATAGAACATGAAAAGAAAGAATCTTCCTAAACACCGTCTAGTATCCTCTTCACGTCGCATAGTGTGGCATGTTTCAAACCAATGAAAAAGACTCTAACGCGACATTCAGACACCTAGGACACTTCGAACCTATTATTCTAATACAAAGTTTGTCATGACCCAAACATACACCTGGATCATGAGCACACAGGACAAGGGACTTGAGAGACCCCAAGTCAACCCATGGAACATGCATACATCTAATCTTATTTAATAAAGTGGAATACTTAGCATAAAACATAGCGGATACATAATCATAGTGTAAAACCCAGAAGTACTAGGCATATACATAGGTGAGTTCTACATCCTGTCTGAAAGCCTCTATTACATAAGATGGGTTGACAGGACAACATCCCCAACTAACCCGACAAATACTGAAACATTAGATAACATGAAAGTCTATCAATGGCCCTCGAACATGAGGAATCACAAATAATCTGAGAGCGTAAGCTGAGATGGACTAAGGATGAGGGATGAGCCTAGGATCTCTGCGACCTGTATCATGAAATGATATAGCACAGAAGGTATGCGATCGGTATGTGGAATGTACCTAGTATGCAATGTAAACAAAATAGACATTTAAAAAGCAAAATAAAAATATTTTTAATTTTTGAAAATTTTCAAGTTAAACATGAAGTAATAATCATTATATAAACATGAGGGCTCAAGTCTTTCAAATAATTCATAAAGCGTTCATAATCAAATAGTATGTAAGCTTTATCAAAACATAACGAGCCAATAACATAAACATAACAACGCATAAGACATGCAGAACAATGGGAAGACTCGTAATAACCATTTACCATCATGGTAGAGCCTTTCATGATACCCCAACTTCCTTACTCAAGCGGGCAGAGCCAACCTCGGCTTGCCAGGCGAGGTGGTGCATTAGGCGTGATATCACATTTTGAGGGATCGGTATCAATACAATATATAACATTACAACCCACAAGTGTGCGTGGTTATGAGACACGTAGTCCTTTTTGAGCATGAGCTTCTTCAGTGCTAGATACGGCTCTAAAAAACAAGCATATAGGCTCATACATAAATTAATAACATCATGCATTAAAAATTCATTGGCTAAAATATAACATTTATTATCATTGATCCCCTTTAAAAACATGCTTAGCAAAGAATCAAAGTCTCTTTTCATCAGCCAATATCATAAATCGATAAATCATGTAATTCATTCATAAATTGTAAATCATTCTTCAACATGTGGGAAATGCCCAATAGTTTGAGATACTCAATTCTTTCAAAAATATGCTCATAAACATGGGTAACTGAAACATGTTTTTCATCATCAATAAACTTAAATGTGAATATTCATCATAAATCATAACTTTCATTAACTCTCATCAATGGGCATTTAGATTTAAAAGCTTGAAACACAATTTTCAGAAAATAATATATAAAACCTGCCCATCATTCATAGTCAACAATTAAAAACTCAATTAAATAAAACCCATAAGAGAAATCACATTTTCATTCATTTGGGTAAAACCCCATGCTGGAATTAAATAGGAGGATTCATGATTAAATTTAAATTTTGGGCATGGGTGTGGAAGAAATCACTCATTCTAAACCCTACATACCTAGAAATGGATTGAGTTCAATGTTCCTTGAATACCCACAAAGAAATTGATGGAATTTTGGAGAAGAAGACCTTAAATCTCCCTAAAAACCCTCTAAAAGCTCTTGCATGGGAATGGGTATACATTAGGGACTGCCCATCCTATCACACTCAGAAAAACACAAAATGACATAGTTTAGTATCTCAAAGCATAGGAGAAAGTCGAAATTTCCCTTAATGAGATTTCCTCTAAAAACTGCTCGAACATGCTAATGACTGATCGGGTCGTTGGATGATACCACCAGTCGTTGGGTCCATTACCTCACAAAACCTAAGGTTGCTTCCCGACTCGTCAGGCCGGTAGTTGCTTCCAATCAACGGGTCGTTGGATCGTGCATCGTCAACTCCTTTGACCAATCTGAACTTCCCTTACAGCCTCACCACGACTCGTGGTGGCTTCCAACGAGTCGTGATCTCAATTAGATTGTATGCACTGGAACTCTCAAACTACAAGTAACAACTAGAAACAAAGGGCCGTCACATCTCACCATGAATCGTGGGATGCCGTGGGTTCCCCATCAACTAAGTTTAACCCTTCCCTATGACTGGTAAAGGCAAACATTGTTCCTGACAACGAGTTGTTATGTAATCCCGTTTTCACCACTGCTTCCCTGAACCCCCATACCATGATTGCTTCCAGCAACTCATGGTATCCAACCACGAAGTCGTTGGTCTCCTTTCCCTGTAAATTTTTGCCAGTTTTCCTGCACTTTTCAAATTCAATCTCCCAGGTATATTCTTAGGCCTTCTCGGGGTATTACATGTGCAGAGAACAAGACTCTACCACCACCTTCAGCGCCCTCTAACACACCGTCAGGCCAGTTCCATGAAGTTGCGACTCCAACCACTACACCTCCTGATTTGCTCAAACTAGCGCAAATGGCCCAAGTACATTAAGCCAGGTTATGAAGCTAGCTAAGGCTATCCCATCCATGATCCAACAAGCCATCAAGAAAGCCATGCAACCTTCTAGAAAAGTTGAAGGCCTCTGCACTACGGAGTTGAGCTCCTAGAAAGCGAAGTGATTACCTTGAGAAGAGGTGGCTGCACTCACTCAGCCTCCATCTGCTAACAACCTCGCTGAGCCTGCGCGGTGCCCTCACCCAGCCGAGGCACCCAAGAGTCCACCTGATGATTGGTGATTGAGGTTTGACAGAAAAGTCAAAAATAGTTTTGGAAAAGGAGTTATATTATAGTCGACCACCACTACCTCCAATGTTATCTGTGTAGGACGTATATCCATCATGGACATTCGGCGGGGTGGAGAGTACTTCTTACCATGAGCTTTGAACCCTACAAGATAAATGGGTGGGTCTTGGGAAACCATTGGAAATCACGACCGCGTGAGGTGACTGCGGAAGAAACGACTTCATGCACTTCGATGCAGCCAAATTTATTCTGGGGCTATCGTCCCAGCCACTAATTCAATCAGGAATCCTCCTTTACCTTATTCTTGAGGCCCTCTTCTCAACCACTAATTCAATCAAGAAGCCTATTTCACCTTACTGTATGTTATTTTTGTTCCATTAAGGGAAATTTCCGGTTTAAAATTGGGGGGGAGGGCGTGTATCTCTCACAGAGAATTAAAAAGTTTTTTTTAATAGTGTACTAGTGGTGAAAATTGGGTCCTTATTTTGAATTATTTATGCCTTTATGACCCAAGTCCTTTGTTCTTCGCCGTGTAAATAGTAGAATAGTAATCAAATTCAAGGGTTATCTTTATGCTATGATTCTTTCCAGAGTAGCATTTTCCTTTTTCCTTTCTTTTTGTTGTCAAACCGGGTTTGGAACTTCCGATGATAGATTGAGAGGTGACTTTCTTAAGGGAAAATTCCATGTCATTTTTGAGTCTTGTGTGGAGCTATTTTGAGAGGTAACATCAGAAAAAAATTGGAATGGAATTTTAAATAGAACATGAAAATGAAATAATGAACGGGCGTCTCAAACGAGAATGCCCTTTACTTGGTCATATTTCATAGATTCACTCATTTGACTTATGAATTTGGATGTTTATCATCTTAAATCAATATCTTGTGCGGATAATGACTTTTGTTGACTCTTTAGGTGTGATGCCTTGTGTGGTAACGATTTTTGTGCATCTCATTCACAACTTCTTCTCTAGAACTTGCCCAGGTATGATTCAAGGAGAAATCCTAAATGTAGATGCACACTTAGGAACATGATCTTAGGCTCTCTTTTATAAGTCACT
This sequence comes from Datura stramonium, assembly GCA_018107945.1. NCBI lineage: Eukaryota > Viridiplantae > Streptophyta > Magnoliopsida > Solanales > Solanaceae > Datura > Datura stramonium. The sequence goes on from JACEIK010002583.1 coordinate 145,396, forward strand.
TCAACCAAATAACCTCCTTGACCATTAATCTTTGATAGCCAATATTTGAGCAGACCTTTCTTGGAAACCACATTACAAGCCTAATGACCATGTTCTTTAATCTCTTCTCTTTGGCACACTTTCCTCCTAATTTCTAGTAAGGAAACAATGAAATATATGGGCTTCAATCTAAAATAGGGAGAGATAAGGAACTAAATGTGAAATGAGGCAAAAGCCTAAGTTTGGGGTTTGCAAAGTGGGAGAAAAGAATGACTAGCCTAAACAAATTGAGGTAGCACCAAAAATTGTGATGAGATGAAAACCAACGATTTGAGAGACATTGAATCATCAAAAAGAAGATAAAATATTGATATATGCTATCCCTTTCATAGAGAAGGCTAAGTGTGAAATTCATAGATGTTATAAGGGTGACTTGTGTTATAATAAAAAGATGAAGATGATGAGCAAGGAAAAATGTAGGGGAGTGATCTGAGAAAGACAATGGGATGGTGCAAGTTTGTAAAGGCATTAGGGAGGCATTAGTCACTAAGGCTAAACATTTATCCTACCCTTAGCCCTAGACTACATTATAACCCAAAAGTCTTATGTGATTTTATGTGCAGTTGCTCTACATTAGTGACGATTTACACGAACGACAAGCCTATGGGTCAAGTTGTATACATGTAGATTTATTTTGAGGGAAGTGAGTGCAGTCTTCTCTTTTACGATCCCTTGTGTGAAACATTGATTTCATTGTAAAATTGGACTTTCTCTTCTATGAGTGACATCATCCTTTTGAGGACACAATTGCATCAAAGGTAAATATGCCAGAGACATGAGAAATGCAAGCTCTATGGAAAGCTTTAGTGTGAAATAATCATGAATTGGGATGTTGTGTATACTTCGTGGATAATTTATGCCTTTGTTTTGCAAAATGAAAGCTCTTGTGAATCAAGTTTTGTAGTAGTGTGGTGGCCTCTTGAAATGTTTCACCTTTCTTGTTTTAGGGAATTGGTTTCTCTTTTTTCAGTAAAGTTGGTGAGAGCATTTTTGGGTTGTCCTGAGTCAAGTGAGTCATCGACGCATAAACTTGTATGGAGTGGCATGTTTTCATCTTATAATAATTGCATACTTGAGGAAAAGCAATGATTCGAGTTTGGGGTTTGATGACTTGGTAAATTAACCAACTCATTAGGCTCTTAAGCATGAACTTTGCTTAGTTTTCAAGTCATTTAGATGGATTTTATGCAGTTTTTGCCTTTTTGTGTGCATATATCTGATTTGTAGAAAAGAGCAAAAAAGGGAGCAAGAAGGAATCATGTGAACGGTGCTTTCACTGGAAGACCGGCCAAACGTCGAGGACCACTATGTTGATGAACTAAACAGCCGATGATAGCATACACCAACGAAGGGCTCACTGATTGAATCGCCTACTGATGCCTGAGTGATGGATCATAAGAAATTGGTAGAGCAAAATTGGAGACTAGCGAGTCGTCGAAGGAAGCGCGAAAGGACATTGGAATTCATTGTAGGAGCATCTGGTTATAGCTGGCGGTTCGTGGAATGTAAATGGTGTGAACCTCAGTACTCTGTAGAAATATCAGAATGTGTGAACATGTGGTAGGTGTTGCTAGATTACGATCTTAGAGTTTCTCATTTAATATAAATATATTGATTTTTCCGAATTTATACTTCAATTACTCATAGTTGCAAATATGGTTTATGTGTACTTACTCTCTTTTTCTTCAAAAGAAATTAAATATGGGTGAAAGCATGGTAGGTAGTGGGTGTTGATTGTGGGGTTACGCTAGATATAGCTAAAACACATAATCATTCACCGATAGAGGTGAGTCAGAAATAGCTCAAATCTGAGTCAAGTCTTAATTGATAATATTGTTTGGACCTTGGGGTTTGAAAACCCTAGGGAAAAAGCACCCAGGTGGTTGTTTCTGTTGGGTTCCATCTATCCATGATTATTTATATTTATGAGTAATAATTCAATTTCATAGTCAATTCTAACCAAATTCAGTGCTCCCTTCATCATACCCTAGATCTTGCTCCTTATTTTTAATTCAAGTTGGTTATCGTGTTGATTGATTAATAGTTTCTTTAGAATTTTAATTATAATCTTTTCACCCCCAAAATTTTTATTTGTTTGTTTTCAATACAATAATGCTTCTTAGTTTGACTTGATAGATACGTTTTCTGCCATCTAAGTACTATTCCTTGTGGGATTTGACCCCGACATCCGTTGGGTTTATTTATTTACTAATACGTTTATGCTCTTTCTTCCGTGGAGTGAATTTGGGCGTTGCAAAAATGGCTCCATGCGAGAATAGGAGTAGATAGCCCTTAGTTGATTTTGAGTTGAACTAATTTAGCATCTTGCGTTTTGTTTTTACTTTTGATGTTGTTTTGACTGCCTTTACAGGATGACTAATATTGGCTAACAATCTCAATAAGGTTCCATGAATAGTCATGGACCCACGAGGATGATGATCCTTGATGCCAGACATGGCAATTACCTAACCCACTGAGGTATGTGGTGTTCCATGTGACCAGCACAATGTTACACCTGCTAAAAATAAAGGACTCTTCGGAAGTCAACAAAGTGAAGATGCAAATCGACATCTTTGAAATTTCCTTGAATGAAAACCTTTCAACATCACAAACATAAGTTAAGAGTCAATCAGATTCAGGATCTTCCCATTTTCTCTTTGACTGGGGAAGCAACCATGTGGCTTTAGCTCCTCCGTGTATCACTTCATGGAAAAGAAGAGCTGGCTAAGCTTTACTTGGATCTGTTCTTCCTCCATTGAGGATGTTACATCTAGATATGATATCATCCATTTCAGGAAAATCAGGGGGACCTTTACATGTAGCATGGCTGAGGTTCAAGAATGTGGCGCTATGTCCCAACCACGGGCCTTCGGATGGAGTGCTCCCTTCAAAGTTTTATCATTCCTTGGACACCATTAACAAGTCGGTGGAAAATAACTTGGAGGGTGGATCTCTCATTGACTAACACTGTGGAATAGCTAGAGGTTTGTTGGATCGATTGACTAAAATGAACCGAGCTTGGCACATGAGGGAAACTAAAGTACCTTTGAGTGGTGCGTGTTCAAATTTTGTTATCACCAATATTAGAAAGTGGGATAAGAGTAGATGAGACTTTGGAAAAAAGTGATGACCAATCTCGAGTTGATGACAAAGCGTCATGGGAATAGGTCAAAAGAATATTAATGTCGTAGAGGACTCAAGGTCTAATGTAGTATCAAGGAAGCATCACCGCACCTAGGTATGAAAAACAATGTCAGTTCATGGCAAATCAAATGAGGGTCTCTCAGAATTATAAGGTATAATCAAGGCCCTAGGCTCCAAAGGAAAGAGAGAATCAAGGTTGGAGAAACGGTGACAACGAAGGATGGGTTTGATAGAAAGACAGATGGGGTAATCATGATCAAAACCATGATGGGGAATGTTATCACAGAAGATCAAACCCATATCTTCCCCCTCTAAATGCTTAAAATCCCCAATTGCAACCTAGTGTGAGCGATGTGGGAAGCTCAAAGTCGATATGAGATACTAGATAGAGTACTCAAAGAGTGGAATCACCTGATAGTGGAGTCAAGGAATTAAAGGAGGTTTCATTACCTCTCCCAAGTAGTGAACTCCCACTTCGGGATCGATTAAGCACTTGAAAGCACAAATAATTCATTTGTCTACCCAAATGAATCCTTGAATGAAAAGGGACACTTCACTAGTGACACCGCGCCACCCAACCCGAGAAGGATATAATTGTATGGGAATTGTGACTAGAAGTGGCAAGAGTTGGAAGATGGGTGTGAAGCCCGAAGAGGTTGTTGACCCAAAAAACAAGTAGTGATGAAGTAATGTATGCGGTCACAAAAGCACTAAATGTTGTGAATGATGAAGTAGGATTGAATGAGGGAGAAGTTGATGTAACTCCCATGAATGATGTTGTTGAAGAGGAATGAGCAAAGAGGCTTTACCTGACATGACAGGCCAGATTTCCACCTCTTGTCCTCTAAGTTTATCAAAGAAGGAGATAATCAGTTTCAAAAAATATGTTGAGTTGTTTAGTAAATTATCCATTAATATACATGGTTATGCCATATTTATGAAAGATTTGTTAAAAAGAAAAGAAGATACATTGATGTTGGTGTGGGAAACTAACACACCACTGCAGTATGATGAAAACAAATCTCGCTCCAAAAGAGAGGATCCGGGAGCCTTTACTATCCATACCATTAGGTGTCGCTTGTTCAAAAAGGCCCTATGTGATCTTGGGGCAGAATAAATCTAATGCCTCTCATTACTTTCAAGAAGTTGGAGTTGGGGAGTCCTAAACCCACCTCAATGAGGTAGTTGATGGTAGATCGATCCATAAAGAAACTAGCCAGTGTTGGAGGACGTCTTGGTTCGGGTCGAGAAGTTCATCCTTCCAGCTCACTTTGCAATGCTTGATTGTGATATGGATGTTGAAGTATCTATCATATTGGGGAGACCATTGCTTGCCACAGACAGAGCTTTGGTAGATATGGAGCTCGGTGAGATGAAATTTCGAATGGGAGGTGAGGAAGTCACCTTTAAGGTTTTGTCAAAAAACTGATCACTTGGAAAGTAAAAAGGTGATAGGGGTTTAAATGATGAAGGAAGCAACACAAGATGGAGTTTGTGTTGATGAAATTTGACTTCAGGAGACTTAACCCTCCCAAAAATTGATTGAGAAGTATGTCGTGCCACTATGTTAAATAAGGCACTTCTTGGGAAAACAACCCAAGTATTTTATGTTTGATGCTTTCATGCTTTGTTGATTTTGTAGGATGATTGGATGAGAAACAACGAGAAGGAAAACAGAGGGCAGCCACTTATAGACTGGTGAGAATGCCAGTGCTCAAGCGCTAGCTGCTGCCCTGTCACACAGAAGTAGAAGTGGATAAAAGAAGAGGAGGGATCCAGCACTCTCACCGATGAAACTTCAAAAGAATTCCGCGAAGCATCGGTGTGTGCGAGTATGAGTAGGTAGTAGCTAAGGAAAGTTTAAAATAAAAGGGTAAGCTACGAAATCACCAGAAAAATGCAAGTGATGATCTGTGAAATTTTGGTTGATCGTTGTTAGAAAACTGTGAACTAGGCATTCAAGAAGTCACTGGTGCTTGGAGCAACTAAAATTGAAGGTATCTTGGCGGTCATGAGTCTAAGCGCGGGTAGAGGTGAGTATACTGTTTTGAATCTTGACCGAATCATTGACTAACCCAACCTGTAACACTTTAAAATTTATCAAACAGCCAAATGCTTGCTTTTTACCTTTCCAATACCCTCTCTCTCCACTTTTTCACCTACACACAACCCTACTACCTTCAACTTCCCTACATTAAAACCTACCATACCCACTTTTTCACTACCCAATCACATTCCCTCTCTTTAACCTATATAAACCCCCATTCTTATTATCTTGTTACTCACTTCTACTCACTCAAACTCTCTCTTAGCAACATAAGCTTTCACTCTTTGGATCACCATTATTGGTCAAGAAAAAAGCTTTAATTTCTTCACTTCTTCTCAATTCTCAAATTGGTATGTGTTCTTGAGCTCTTACATTGCTTTAATTTTGCTGATATTGAGAATGTAAATCATGTTGCATCTGACGTTTTCAATACTCATGTTCACCATTACTCATTTTTGTGCTTTTTCAGTGTTGAATATTTTTCATTGTGTAGGTATGTTGGGGTTGAATGTGTGCATATTGATTCTATGAGTGATCATTTTGATTGAAAGTATGATGTAAATTGTGTGTTGGATATAATAGTTTAGGGTAAAGTCTGAGTAGCCGCATGTGCTAAAGGCGATTTGCCCGATGATAGATCAGGTAACGTCGTTCTTAAAGGGAAAATCATCATTTTTATTTTGTTATGTTAGCAATTGAATAAATTAGCAATGTAATGATGAAGTGAGTGATTCATGAATGTGAAGTATTTCTATCTAACTAAGTTTGGGGGTGAAATTCACTAAGCGACATCCGCTTGCGAACAGTCAGGCCCTATGAAAAGCCAATTGAAATGCAGGTCTGGGTGTAAGGCTTCAGGTCGTTGCCCAGACCCATGTTCCCTACCTGCGCTTCGTGGGTCAAGACTAGTGAAACGCTGGTGTGGTGCCGGATAGATAAATTTTTCCACCCAGTCTTTCATGTAAACACGGTGGCTCATCAACGATTCACGAGATTTTATGCATTTTCAACGATCTCTCGACAGTGTTACCACCAATACTTGATTTTTATCCTGCAAATTATTGTCCATCCAATCATTATAATTTCTTTCCTTAGCTTAAGTTGTTTTGATTTTCCTTTCTATTATTAAATATACAAAAAAGAATCTTGTGTTGTTGCGTTTCTTGTTATTTCTTTGTAGAATTATGACTTCATCCAAGCCATCAGACAAGGGGAAAGGCTCCTTACATTTCAAAAAGCAAGAAAGGAAGGCCAAGTCAGCTATCCCTCACCAACACCAGGGGGGCAATCATATTTTTGTGCCGACATGAAGGCACACTATGCCATATGTCATTCCCCACCTTGGGGGAATCACTGGCACCTACTGCCCTACTAGGACCTAAAATGCTGAACTGCTGAGCGTAAGCACTTCTGGTGCCTGGCTGGCTCTACGCTCTAATTCATGGAATCAACGGGCTATATAACGGCTGGAAGCCCATCCCCGGACCAGCTGGCCTATAGCCACCTATACAACCTGAGTGAACGAGAACCACATCAACATAAGGGAACATATGCGACATGGCCACCATGTTGTCTAGTTATTTCAAAATCAAAAAATAGGTGTTAAATCGCTACGTGACTGACAAGGTCACCACTACCAACTGAATAAGGCCCCACACCGCCATCATAAACAAGCTAAAACGTACACACGGTCTCACCGACCGATATAACCACGGGGAATATACAATCTACCCAAGCCTCCTAAGAATATTGATAAGATGGTCAGGACAGGGCCCCGGCCTGCCCATACTGTACAACAAGAAAAGAAATAAGCCTCTAGCTGTCTAGCTCCGGATGACAGGAGCTGATAACTGTGTGTTGGCTGGAATTAGGAGGTATCGGCTCCTCGTCTATGAGTACCTGCACGCAAGTAATGCAGCACCCCAAACAGGCATCAGTACCACTGGTACCGAGGTTGCAAAAAGCAAAAAAATTGAACAAAACTAAAGACAAGCAATAGTACTGACTTAGTTCTGAATAACAGAAAGTAGCTAAGACTGTCGGGGATGGAGAAGTGCAAAATGGCTTATCGTACTGAAAGGCAGGTGAAAGTCATACCTATTCTTTGTGGTGTCCTGCTTTATTAACTAATAAATAACATACATATATATATATAAACATAAAAGGACCTATACCAGCCCCTAAGCCGGAAGGTGCCAACCAACATGCAATCTATATACCCCTACCAGGTCAACCATCCAAAAATAAAAGTTATTCCACTCGCCTACTAACTACAAGCACCGGCCCCCTGGTATGTATCTTGGGGTCTCTAGGCCCCTGACTATAATTGTGTATCTGAGTCCGGAGGACTCTATAACTATATCTGATATTTGTCTGTATCTGTAATTTGTGTCTTGGGCGCAAGTGCTCGACAGAGGAATTATCTTGTAATGCTGATCAACCTGATATAGGGAATGTTGCATCCATCTTCATCCTACTGCGGACGACATGCCACTCCTTGGGTGATCACACCCTCGGGCGAGTCGACATAGCTATTAACCCTGGGGCGTTAAAGGCTCTAAGGGTGCCCACATAACACAATCAGGTCTCAACAAGCAGCAATAATCATATAACATGTATAATAAATCTGATCACTACTGTTCATGTTCCTATATCCTATTCTGCATCTCTTGCTGAATTAAACTGAATCAATACTGAGTTAAACTGAGTCTGGGATAAGATCTTACTGTCTGATACTTATTACTGACTTTTATTCTAGAGCATAACAACATAAAACAGACTTACTGAATTCATACTAAGCTCTACTGAATTCATACTAAGCTCAATACTCGACTCCTGGAATTCTCTTTTGAGATTTACTCTATTTTACTAAGCTAGAATTACTAACTTGCCGAAGGAACTGACTTTACATACATCAGTTGTCGGCTTTCCAGCTAACTGGCGTAACTCGACCAATATTCAGCTATTTCTTCCAACTGTATTCACATTCATGTCAGTTAGAACTAAATTCATCAATATTCTGGAAGAAAATACTAGTTTGAATATATATATAACCCAAACTTTGACTTATCGAAAAAAACGGCCGAAAACTCGCTATTTCTCGGAAGTCTAGAAGGGTGAAATACTCACTTTAGGACAAGGAGTATATTCACACTAACTTTGGAGCAATTCCACTTACCTTAGCTCGGTATCACGATGGTTCTCCGGCCAAATTTCACGAAACTAAACCCGTAGGAATGCTCCTTGCTGCTTAATGCCTTACTACCCAAGGTTATATCGAGTTTGGACCGCGTATAATGGCGTAATCGGAAGGAAATTTCTATAAAACCTTCGTGCCCTCTGTTTTCTTATGTACTCTCTGTTATTCTCTGGAAATTTTATGAATTTATCACTTAAAACCGAAGTTTGGGGGCTTTTATACTTGGGGCTGCACCTTACCTCCGTGGCATGTTGGCCATCGCGGAGGAGGTCTGCCAGCCTCCTATTGCGATGGTTCGACGTGTCGCTTATCCGGTCTTTCCCTGGGCCCTTCACCAACATGTATGACATTCAAAAACTCTTAACCAACACGCAAATAGGTCATCTAAATGTCAATAATTTACGGGGTGTAACATCATATGTGAGGCAGATCAATCACAATGGATAAAAATGATTTGATTGGCGGGGATGTGAAATAACTTCCTCAACATCATTTCCAAGTTCAACCATTGTCAATGGCATGTATTTGTTGAGCCTCATTCGGAGTACTACACCAACTTAGTGCCTGAGTTTTATACTTCATACTAGGCATGACAAGAGGCTATGAAGCATAAGCGGAAAGTTGATGAATTCCCTTGCTTGCCTTCAGTCTGAATCAGGGGTGTGGAGGTTGATATCACTCTAGATGCCATAAATTCATTATTTTGGGATGATAAGATTGATCCAGGAACTTAGTACAATGAAAGAGTGTCCAAGAAAGAAAATCAATTCAGCTGGATAACTCCATTCATTGCCAGTGGTCAGCCACTACGGGCCTCTATGGGTGGAGAGATTTTGAGGCATGACCTCAAGTTTGAGGCAAAACTATGGTTGAAGTTTGTGTGTTGTTGAATCATGCCATTAAAGAATGACCAACTAGTGAACTTGGAGGCTGCTATCCTCATTACATATATCATGACAGGGGTGCCCATCAACTTCAGGGAGATCATGGCCAACCAAATGAAAATAAAGGCCAGGTAGTAGGGAACATCAATGCCATATGAAGTGCTTATCTCTCAACTATGCCTCAAGGCAGGGATGCCACTCTTTCCTAAAAAGTTTCCTAGCTCCGCCACAGGTGTGATAAATGTGAAAAGGAAAAGGGATGCTGAGGCACCCAATGTGAAGAGAAAAAGGTTGCAGGCATTTAAGGCTCAAAAAGGCTCCACCTCCCATGATATAGAAGAGCACCTCTTTGCTCCTGACCATAATATGCCACGTCCCTAGACATCGGGTCACATATAAGGAAAAGAACCATTTTGACCACCTTCACCTCCTCCCACATCCTCTCGCCCATGAGGCATAAAAAAGCTGGCCAAAATTACTGCTTCTCATGAGAACCAGCTACAAAAGCTAGCCCAAAATATCCCAGGCCTTAACTCCAGAAATATGAAGTGGGAGTTGAAGAATATTTATGACATCCAAACCAAACTCTGCTCCCAAGTGGATGTAGTGGAGGGCGTCTTAACATCTCTTCGGGCTGAAGTGTGGGAATGGCGGGAACGAGCATCACTGGCAGACCCAAATTTGAGTGCACCTGATGCAGCCATGGCTGCCCCATCCACAGCTTGGGGCCCCATCAATGATTTATTTGAGGGCTTAGGCGGGGAGGAGGAGCCATATTTAGGCAGCTTTGGTGATGATGAAGGGGCTGATGATGAGGATGAGAGTAGCCACATCAAGGAGTTTCCACCACTATTTCTGTTTTTCATGCATATATTGGGGATAATGTATTATTATAGTTGGGGGTCGGTCAAGCTCTCTTTTTCTCTTTGTTGTCATTATTGATTTGTTGTGCCCTTGTCGGGCTTGTTGTTGTGGAGATTAGTGTGCCCTTACCGCGCTGAATTTCTGATATTTTGGATGATGGTTAGTTTTTTTTGTGTGTGATAGAAGGCCCTCGTTGGGCTGATCCGATGTTAGTTGCTTCCCTTGTCGGGCATGTGATAAAAAATGAAAGAGAAATTATTCTTAAATTGTTGGTGTCATTTATTTGGTCTATGTTAAATTGCTAGATATTGTTGACCTATATTTTGATTATCTCCTTTTGTTTGTAGTTGCTAGTGAATAAACTCTAAGAGTTTTCTTGATACCACAATTCTTTCTCGAGGAGCGATTTTTTTTTCTATTTTTCTTATCGCACCGGGTGGCATTCCTCAATGATGGATTGGGAGGCGAATTTCTTAATGAAAAATGCTGAGTGTATGTTCTTTTGAGTCAATGATTGCAATGGCTTCTGAGAGGTACCACCAGAAAAATTTTCTTAAATGGCATGGTTGTTTGAAACAAAATGAATTTTTAGAAAGGAAGGGATATTTGAATTTGAAAGTTGAGTACTTTTTTTCATAAGTTATACATTCATTGTTTGGCTTCTTGATTATCATGTTATCTTATTTTATGACTCTTGATGTGGTGATGAAATGGTGTGATCTCTTTTGAGTGTGATGCTTTATGAGAAACATTTTAGTTTAATTCTCTTGCATGAACAATTGTCTAGAACTTGCCCCAAGTGTGACTCAAGGAGAAATCTAGATGTGGTTGCACATGGAAAATGATTTTACTCTATATAGGCACCTGATATCTATGAGGGTTCACCCACCCCGGTTACAGCATTCCTTTCTATTGCGCCTAAATTAGACTTTCTTTTGGATAGTTACTTTACCCATATGAACTCTTTGAGCATGAATCCTTGTTATCCAATATTGATCCTTTAAGCCTTTTTCTTAGATATCACATTACAAGCCCAATACCCCTTTCGTAATCTCTCTTTAGCACTGATACTCCCTACTGCTAGTTGTGAGAAGAAATGCAAAAATGATGCTCGACGTTCCAAATGTGTGGGAATGGAAAAGGGAAAGATGAGTCAAATGCCTAAGTTTGGGGGTTGCAAAAAGGAAAATGGGAAGAATGATGTGAACTTCAAGGTAAGGTAGCACCACATTATCAAAAGAATGAATGAATTGTTTGGTGAAAAGAACTTAATTGTAAAAAGGTGTTGCGTCTTGCTCGAATAAGTTGAAAAGTGGTTATTAAGGAGAGATAAGGAGGGATCTTGTTTTAAAAGTGGAAATGTTGTTCAAGGAGAGATAATTTGAGGGTAACCTTAGAAGAAAACGGAGCATGCAATAAGATTCACAAAAGGGCATTAGGGAGGTTCTAGTCACTAGAACTTAAAAGTCATCCTACCTTTACCCCTTGCCTACATCATGACCTTCAAGTTCTAATTGATTTTAAGTGTAGCAACTCTACATTAGTGGCGAGTTACATGATGGAAAAGCCTATGGGTCAAGTTATGTGCATGAGAATTTCTTTGTTGGAGTAAGCATATTTGTGTCATTCTATAATCCCTTGAGTGTGAATTGCTTGATAACTTAATGAGATTCTCTCTTGTTGTTAGTAGCATCACCTCCATGGGGAACATGCTTGCACGTACCAAAAGATATGATTGATACAAGATTGTAGTGAGCTTGAAGGAAAACTTTTGATGTGAATTTGTAATGACATAAGATGCTATATAATCTTGTTTCTGACCAACGAAGCCCCTTGTTTTGAATGAAGGAATCAAATGTGAATCATGCCAAGTGATTGTGGTCATCTCTTGAAGCATTTGCATAAAGTGTTGAGTCTCCTCTTTTCTTTTGTGTAGGTGAGCGAACATTGGGTTGTCTAGGTCATAGTGTCCCTTGTGCATAATCTCATGTAGAATGACATGCTTTTTCCTATATTTCAGTTGTAAAGAATTACATTGCTTGAGGACAAGCAATGGTTCAAGTTTGGGGATTCGATGAGTTGGTAATTTACCAACTCATTAGGCTTTTAAACATAAGCTTTTGCTTAGTTTTCAAGTCATTTGAGAGGATCTTATGCTCTTTCTATTTAGATTTTTTAGGTATTCAATTTAAGGAGGGAAAGCAAGAACTTGGATAAAAGCATGGAATCAAAGAAAAGGACTGAAGCTTTACTGGACGGGACCGGCACTCCAATGGGTGGAGCTGGTGAAACGCCGGCTGAAACGAAGGAGAAAATTACACAAGAGTAGAAGGTGTACCAGTGGAACGCGGGTGAGCACCTACAAACCGCCGATGCCAACACTAGCCAGACCAAGAGTCACTGCCCCCACCTACGACGCAGCGGTGTTCCACGGATGGGCACTGGCGGAACGCTGGTGACTTGCAAGTGAGGCCACCTTCAGAAGGGCAAAATCATCTAGCACGGAACTAGAGGAGAATTTTTTTAACCTATTTCTGCACATTCACTAGAAAGTACCAACAATTCCATTCCAGATTTGTACAGAGTTAGAGAGAGAAATATTGTAGAGCTTTTTTTTCATCTTCTTCAAGGTAAAAAGCTCATGGAAGACAATCGTGAGCATTAAATTAACTATTGATGATGAATTTTATGTTTTTAGATGTTAATATAAATTTGTATTTCTCATCAATGAGTAGCAAAATCTCTTTGGTAGAGTGTGTGCATGATTGGGGTTAAATTGGTTTGGGAGTTGCTAGATTGATCTTAGAGTTACTCATTTAATATAAATATATTTCTTTCTCCCAATTTATAATTCAATTACTCATAATTTCAAATGTGGGTTATGTTTACTTACTCTATTTTTGCTTGAACAGGGGAAATTAAGTATGGCTGAGAAAGCAATGGTGGGTTATTGGTTGTTGATTGTGTTGGGTTAGGCTTGAGATAGCTAAAACCATAATCATTCACTCATGATATATTTCAGGCTAGAAATAGCTCAAATATTACCAAAGTCTTAATGGATATATTATTTGGGACCTTGGGGTTTGAGACAACCAGAGGCAAAAGGCACCCAAGTAGTTGTAAAACATCGGGTGCCACCTCTTCCATGATTATTTATATTTATGAGTAATAATTTAATATCATAGTCAATTACAATCCAATTTGATGCTCCATTCAAAAGCATATTCTTAGCTCTTGCTCACATTTATAATTCAAGTTGGTTATCTTATTGATTGATCAATAGTTTCTTTCGCATTTTAATTTTAATCTTTTGCACACCCAAATTTTTATTTGTTTGTTTTCAATACAATGATGTTTCTTAGTAAGACTTGATAGACAACTTTTGTGCCATCTAAGTATAATTTCCTGTGGGATTCGACCTGGAAACCCATCGGGTATATTTGTTTTGCCAATGAACGTTTACACTCTCTCTTCACGAGGAGTGTATTTTGACAGTACCATTGATGAAAGCACATCCTCTTCTTTTTCAACCACAAGGATGATTTTGCCTTGGGTTTTCTCCAAACACCAAAGTCCCAATAAAAAGTCAGCCACTCCAAGTTTGAGGAAGGATCAAGCTATATCTAGCCGTAATCTATTTATGGAGTTGGGATGTGGGTTTTGACTATCTACAGCTCAACCCCACATATCCATACTCCAAAAACCCACTATTGTTTCCTCACCCATATCTCACTTTCCTTTCTCAAGCTCAACCAAGATAAGTAAACTAAAATATTGTTTGCATCCACTAATTTTTAATTCAAATTCAAAGGAAACAATAATCCATCCATTTGTGTTATAGTTAAGAACAATTGATAAACACCCAATTAAATTAAACACCCACTAACCACACACGCCTAGCTAACAAACTAGCTACACATAAATGAAGATAAATCAATAATACTCATAGATAAATCATCAATTGTCATCATCATGAATATTAAATTCCAAGATTTTAAACCTGCAACAAGGGTATACTTAGCTCAAAATAGTAGTGAAGAAGAAGAAGAACAATGTATTCTTCTTTTTCTCTCACCACTTCTCTCTACAATTCAATGCTAGAATATGATGTGTTATGACATGGGTGTGTACAATTAGGGTAAATTATGCATATTCTCTTGGGCTCATCTTTCAAAAATTTCCCTTGGAAGCCTCTCTGGTGTACTTGTGCCTCAGCTGGATGATTTTACCCTTCTCAGCGTTTTGGTCACTTGTGAGGCACCTGTGTTTTGCAGGTGCCTATCCGTGAGCCACAAACTATCCGTAGGAGCCTATTCATGAGCCACAAGCTCTTCACTGGTCCCAGCAGTATGCCTGACATCCTTCTACGGTTGCACCTGCATTTTACAGGTGCCAACCTGCACTTCGCATGTTCCTTCCTGCTTATCACCAGTGCGGACTCCTGCATTTTGCAAGAGCGCTTCTACGGAACGCATGTTCCTCACCTCCATAAAAGTGCTTTTTTTCAATTCCTCTATTTTCATTGTCTAAGTTTAATACCTGCAAAATGAAAGAGAAAATGTATAAAACCTCCTAATTTATGTGAAAACAAGGCATTATTTCACAATTACAAATTGAAATAAGCATCCACATTATAAGAGCTACATAAGGGACTACTGACTTAATACAACCAAAATCTCACACCAACCCAAGAAAAATAAGTGAAAAGACTCAAAACATATTGCACAAACTCAATTGGTAACCAGAAACATTTGGCATATTTCACTTTCATTATTTTCAATTCAAGTTAGGGTACTATTTCAACAAATCGAAATCAACAAGCATATCAAGTCATTGACAATCAACATTCAATGTTTCCCTCAAAGTTCACTATCACTTTTTGTATTCATACCTCTCAATGGAAAAGACAAGTTTTAACATTTATTCCAAGGAAATGACGCCACTCATCACAAGGGAGAATCCCAATCACACAGATGCAATTCACACATAGGGATTATGAAGTTATGCAAAGACGCTCACTCTCTCAAGAAAATTCAGTGCATACAAAATTGACCCATAGGCTTGCCCTTTATGTAACTCGCCACTAAAATAGAGTTGTTGCACTTGGAATCACTAAGGACATATGGGTTATAACGAAGGCTAGGAGTTAAAAGTAAGACAACTTTTAGCTCTAGTGACTAGAGCCTCCCTAATGCCTTTTGTAACATTCAAACATCCTGCTACACTATTAAGTCCACCCCACCTTATCTATCCTTGTTCCCAATTCACATTTTTCATCAAGAACCACCCTCTTAACACCTTGGATTCTATATTAAGCTTCATCTAAATAAGAGATAGAACCATTCAACTTTTTCTTCTTTTTTAGAGGTTTTCTTTTCAACCAAGCATTTCACTCTTTTCATCAAGCAATTTGGTGCTACCTCACATTTAAAGCTCATTACCCTTTTTTTCATTTTTTTATATTTTATTTTTCACACCCCTAAACTTAGGCTTTTTTCTACATCACATTTTATTTTTCCATCCTCAACGTTTTGGCTGCAAGCCCCATTTCCTTTTCTTTCATCACTAGCAATTAGGGAGGATTGGGTGCCATAAAAGGGGATGAAAAGGGGTATAAGGCTTATAATGTGGTGGCTAAGAAAAAGGCTCAAGGCTCAAATAGTGGCTAACAAGGGTTGATGTTCAAGGAGGTCATCTAGTGGTGAAGTGACTAAATAAATAAAATCCTAAGGTCATTCTTCAAGTGCAGCTATATCTAGGATTTCTCCTTGAATTACATTCGGGGCAACTAGTAGAGAATATGCATACACAAGAATTAAAATAAACATTGCACCACACAAGGAATCATATTCCAAGGAATTCATCTATCTTTCACAAACATTTCAAAGGTATGACCTTTACACAAGCTATTTTCAAGCTTTGCATACTCGCTATTGAAAATCAAAAAGCCAAACAAAGAATGTACAACTCATGACAAGAGAGTGCTTTTTTCAATTTCTAGGCCATTTCCAACTCTAAAAGTCATTGATATGCCTTAACAAAAATTTTGGTGGTACCAATTAAAGAAAGTACAATAATAACTCAAAGATATGGCATTTTTCCTTAAGAAAGTCGCCTCTCAATCTATCATAGGGAAATATCACCCGGTTCGACATACAAAAAGAAATAAAAATTTTCTCCTTGGGAAAGAACCGTGGTATAAATAAATCCCTTAGAGTTTATTACTATGTAATATCTAAAAAGGCGATTGCAAAGCACAGGTCAAGAATTAATTGGAATATAAGACCAACCCGTCAATGACACATCACATTATCAAAACTAGGATTTCATCCCAACTATTTTTATTAATCAAAACAAGCCTGAAGAGCGCATTCATTAAACTAGGCAATCATGGAAAATACTCAAAACATTAAAAGAAAACAAGTCTGACAAGGGAAACAAGAGCCAGTGATAGAAATAAAAGAGAGAGCACACTCTACCCCCAACTAAGAATTTTACATTGTCCCTAAT
This sequence comes from Datura stramonium, assembly GCA_018107945.1. Classification (NCBI taxonomy): domain Eukaryota; kingdom Viridiplantae; phylum Streptophyta; class Magnoliopsida; order Solanales; family Solanaceae; genus Datura; species Datura stramonium. The sequence continues at coordinate 162,083 of JACEIK010002583.1, forward strand.
GTACAATTTAAGAACAAGGATGAGTAAGAACTCCCGAAATCAGCTACTCATCATCATCATCATCATTAGCTGTCTCATCTCCCCCACTACCATCTCCTTGCTCAGCCACATCATCCTCTCCCAAGCTCTCAAATAAGTCATCAATACGTCTTTATGTTGTATGTGGGACAACTATGGCTTCCTCTAAGAAGCTCACATCGGGATCAACCATGGGTGCCTGCTTTCAATTCTCTCACATTAGCCTAGGGAGATGACATTGCTCCCCCAAGTATATCAACTCAAGAGAAGAACATTTTCAAGTTGTCAATAAATATCCTTCATCTCCCTCTTCATTGACTTCTAGATGAGGGCTGGCAGATTCTGAGCCAACTTCTTAAGTTGGTTATCATGTGGGTAAGTCATCGGCCATCTTTTGAAGCCCTCTTGGCCCTGAGAATGAAGGTGATGATAAAGACCCCTGGAGCGATATCTCTTCAAAAACATGCTCCAGTATCTCGAGGTTTGTCTAATGTGTCATAGTTTTATGGCACTTTTGACGATTAAAACTAAGAAAATATGCAAATTTGTGGTATGTTTATGTGGATATAAGGTGTTTTTGTTGAGAGTTGCAAGAAAATAGGTTTCGAATGTGAAATGGGCAAAGTAAGGCAAAAATTTGACCATGTGTGGACTGCTAGTGTGGTAACGAGTCGTCATCTCATTGGACGACTCGTTCCTAGAGCCATGGGAAGAGATCAGGCTTGAAGTGTAAGAGACCAATGCAGGCAATGAATTGAAGGCACAACTTGTTACGTCTAGTAACGAATAGTTATGAGAGTCATGAGGACTGGGAAGAAAAATTGCGAATAAAATTATTAGGGATGTAATGAAGGACTCAACAGGTTGTTGGGAGACTTGACGACTCGTCATGAGATGTTGGACACACCCGTCAAGTACACTGGAGCTTTTTGGTATCCTTATCCACGAGGGACCTAACGACTCGTGCTATGACTTGATGAGTCGTTAGGTGACCCGTTGCCTTGAAGAAGCAGTCTACCTAGGACGACTTACTAATGCATGCCACGACTCGTTAGGAGACCTAACGAGTCGTTACCGGGTCTATTGCCACTGTCGACTTGGATTCCATTTTTAGTTAGGAAAGGTTTCCTTTAATACTATAAATACATTATTTAGGTTCATTTTTACAATACAGTTTATTTTATGACTTTGAACGTGATTTTTGGTGTTGTTGATCACCATCAAGGTTCAAGAAATGAAGTTTGTAATTTTATTCTTGATTTTGAGGATTAAAACAACATTGGAATTTTGTTCTTTGATTTTGATAATTTATTCAATACGAGTGGTTTCTTCTAAAACTCATTTTAAGTTGCAATTATGATTTCTTCTCCAAGTTATAATTGTTATTATTCAAGCATGAGTAGCTAAACCCATTGATCTGGGGCATAATTGCATGCCCAAGTGCTACGTTATAAGTCAATTTAGTCTTGTTTATCTACTTATTTATATACATTTTCATGTGATTTTATATAAATGTGAATATATGTACTAACCAACTTGATTAGTCCTTGTTTTTGTAGGTTTAAAATGAATTTGAGGAACTAATCTATGAGTTGGTGAAGTAGAGGAATGGAGTCGGAAGCAAATTACAAAAGTCGGTCGAAAATACAAATCAGGTAACTAAAATTTGCAGGACAAACACTGGCAGCAAGGCACGATAAGTAAGCGCCTGGCCATTGCCATAACAATGCCAGGCGTGAGAAGAAGGCAAAGAAGGTAAGCCACCAAGGCGCCGCGGGGCCCGTGCCACGCTGTGCACCCGTATGCCGCCGTGTCACTGGGCCATCTCGCTGTACAAGTAGCGTGCCACGCCGGCGATCGTGGGCAAGCCTCTCTAATGTCATCCTAAGGCGATTTTCAATGTGCATTCGGGTGTTGCACCTCCGTGTGACTGAGGCAAAGTGTCTCACGATACACCCGGGGTGACACCTGAGTCGTCTCCACGACAGTCATAATTTTGTACAATTCTCATTTACTATAAATAGGGTCCATTAGCTCCTAAAATCATTTTGTCACGATTTTATTCCTCAAAACCACCTACGAGTGAAGGAGAAGTGGGACAACTCACCGAGGGTTCATCAATTTCATCTTCTTCTACCACTTGTAAGTATGTTACTTTAACAATGTTTTCTTGTAATTTTATTTAACTTGAGTGGCTAGAACTCTTCTTCTAGGGTTAAGTCATGAGTTAGACGTGTTTTTATGAATTTGCTTTGAATTAAGTTATTGATTGTTGTTTTGTCTTGCAATCTTAATTATGGTTTTTTTTTAATGATTGATCACCATGAAAACACACACGTTAAGCTTAGGAAAATTTTTTGAGAAAGCAAACCTTAGGGGAAGAGCAAGAATGTAGGAAGCAAGTTATTGTCTTTGATAAGATTTTGTGGTTAGATAGAAATATACCTAACACCTTGCTTGGTTGATAAAATGGGAAGATAGAAAACACCAACTTAGGAATTGTATTCCACCACTTGTAAGAGTAGTTGGGAAGCTAGTTTGGTTAAATGGTTAGAGGTATGGAAGTACCCAATCAATGGCATAACCCCATAAACCACATCCACGTAGTTAATTGCCCACGAACTAGAAATAGCATCCTTGCTCAACAAATGTAGTAGCTGAGGCTAGTTTGTCGGTTTAGAGGTTCTAAGACCATGAACATACAATTCTAAATATGTGAGACGACAATTGATAGTTTCATACTTAAACCAAAGGTAAATCGTAGCATCACAGATTATCCAAACCCTTAACTCTACGTTGCTCCTGAATGAATTGCAGTATTTCGTTGACCACATTTAGACTTAATTAACTCTATATCGAAAAGTCTATAATGCAACACTTATGTATTTAATATCACACTTGAACTTGATAGTTAAATAATCTGTTCCATCCCTGGTCTCTGGAAAAGATCCGCTCTTAATGAGGGCCACTCTATTACTTGTACAACCCGTACACTTCATGCACGTCACCCATAACTAGGCTGTGGGAACCATGATGAATTAACACACCTAGGTAAAAGTACTTAGTGAATCTTGAACGGGGTTTTGTATGTATTATTTTTCCTCTCCGGTTGCAAACATTGAACTTGCCTTTATTCTTATGCACTAGATTAAAGGGGTAATGAATGGGAAAAGGGATTAACAATGTAGATTTGAGGCTATCAACCCTCATCGAATAGTTTGACCTTGTTCGGGAATAGATAATCCGATATTAAGGGTATGGGTTAATTAAATATACACCCGCATACTGACCAAGTTGCATGGTGATAAACATCCAGATTAGGGACAAACTATTTAGGTGAAGTTAACTTACCGATATTGCATGCTAAGCACCGAAATAGATCACTAGTATAAAGGCCTTTATGAAGTCATGGGGAACATACTCCTAGCCAACTCACTTCTTGAATACAATCGAATTTAATCAAGGATCAACTCATTGCTCTTACCGTTTTTCATTATTTTGTGTTTCAAATCTTCCCCTATGAAATAAGTAAGCCGACATTAGCTAAACACATTAACTAAAGCTCTAATCATATTCCTCAGGGATTCGACCCCAACCCCGATTGAGATATATATTTGGCGTCGAAATGTTTTATATCTCATTTACAAGGTGTAATTTGGGCGACATCAAATTTTGGCGTTGTTGCCGGGGAATACGGCTTAGGCTTTTGTTATTTGTGTTTGCTTTACTATTGGTCCTTATTTCCTTTTATTTTTTTCTTGTTTTTTTGTTTTTGGTATGTCTCAAAGTTCATGTACGCCCAATACTAGGAGCCGACTAAAATCTCTAGTTCCAATTGATCACTAACTTGAATAGACACCTGCAGATTCTAAGGAAAATGGACAATGTACACTTAAGACAATGGAAGAAGAAACAGCCGTAATGTTGGCTAAGAAAAAGCTCGAGTAAGAGAGAGAGAGGCAACAGGCTCATTGAAGTGCAACGCCAAGCCGCCGCTAAGGAGCGAGAAGGAACAGAGGTCCGTACTGCCAGAGAATCGGTACTTTGAAAATGATAATGATGTTGATATTGATGAGGGCCGGTTCCATTGGAGCTATTGGTTCCTCCCCCTTGCCTCGCTAGGGAAATTCTTTATATTACCAACGCAATGATCCAATTGCTCAATTTGAAGGGGATATTTACGATCATTTGATTGATATACATACTCACTTGACAATTTTTGTGGGCATTCAAGGCATACAAACAATCGGGAGGAGTCGATGCAATCGTGGCCGGTGTTATTTCCTTTTCCAGGGGAGTGAGGCAACGCTTGTGCTTGGCCAAATTGCCAAATGATTCTATCACTACTTGGGGGAGCTTAAAAGAGCCTTTCTTAAAAGATTCTTCCCAAATGTATATCATAACCGAATATCAAATCTACAACTTCAGAAGTTGAATTGTAAAGCACTTCACAAGACATGGTTATGTAACAAGATGCTCAAAAAGGTCTCTAAACTACGTAATCCTGCATGATACATTATTGGAGATATTTTATACTTCTCGAATGCTAAAACTATGGCGATGGCCGATACTATCACCGCTTAAACATTCAGAACTATACTTATGATGAAGCTACTAAGGTCCTTGACAGATAACTAAAACAAACCGCTACATAGCACATAAGAGAGTCAAGCTTTGGCCGGTACTTATGCGCTATATGTCGACTGAGCAGAGATGAAAGGATAAAGAGGAGACCAGATATTGTTGAGATTAAAACTACAATGTGGCCACATAAGCATTTTATGGGAGCCAAGGAAAAGGTTAAAGCAGGTTTTCGTGGCAAGGCCCCGAGAAATGAGAAGGCGAATAAGAATCTAAGGAGGAAGAAAATTATCGGAATGATCAAGGAGGGTTTTTGGACCAACACACAAGGGTCTAATCAAGACTCTCGCGCGCCTGGGAAGAAAGGCTCAAGTCTTATAGAGATAACAACTATGACCCTAGCCAATACAAGGATAGGAGGCAGAGAGGAAGAGACAATGGTGGACTGAAAAAGTGTGAGGAGAACAATAATGAGAGAAGCGACGATATGTTCCTAAGCAAGGAACCGTGAGCCAAGTATTCTAGTGGTTAAAGGGTAGAAGACATGTTATCTAAGGTCTCTCAAGTAGATGAAGGTGACAAATGGCCATTTTAAGGAACTGCTACGATATTTCCGGTATGAACCAAAAGGTGAAATGACATGTCATTGCCATTACGTATTGATGTGCCAGCTTGTTGCTATGAACTAGAGGAAGAAGGGGCACGCTTCCCAAGAATACAATTCAAAATCCAAAAATTGCGCTCACAGCATATGGTCACTACTAGGAGAGGGAAGGCTGTCAGCTGGATCCTCTCGAGGACTCGTTGTGATTGATGAGATAGTTGAGCTCGTGGTGATTGATGATGATAAGGTGGCGGACTCAAAGGAGCAGATTTTGGGTGAAGATTCTGTTGATATGAAAGCTACTATTAATGTAGAGGAGCATGGGTCCCAAGAAGAAGGAGAAGGAGGTACCTTTAAAAGATCGTTTATTCCTAGACCTCCTCCCCTTTTCCGCAGAGGTCAAGAAGAAGGTCAAAGATGGAAGTACAGCAAATTTATTTCGATGCCGAAATAATTATCCGTGAACATCCCATTAGTCGAGGCACTTGAGCAGTATGCCTAGGCCGTGCTAAATTCATGAAGGACCTTGTCACTAGAAAGAGAACTCGTGAGTCAAAACCCGCTAATAATTTGCACCATTGTAGTGCAATAGCATCGTCTCTTTTAGAAAAAGGAATATCCCTGAGCTTACCATACCAAGGCACTATTGAATCTTTAATTTTGCTAAGGCGCTATGTGTGATCCGGGGTGCTAGTATAAACTTGATGCTATTAGCAAGGTTCGGGGCAGCTTGGCCAGGAGCCCCCAAACCGACTACAATGTGAAGATGATAAAGTAAGATCGCACGCGTGAAAATTCGGTATTAATTCTCTATGATGTGCTAGTGAAGGTAGAGTCCTTTATATTTCCTGGCGACTTTGTTATTCTAGATCACAAGGTTAATTTCGAGGTCCCCATTATCTTGGTCACCATTCCTCACCACCTGACGTGTTTCAGACATGGAAACCGGACACCTAATATTCCTGTTGAATAATGAAGAGCTAACATTTAATGTACGGGTCCATGAAGCAACGCAAATGACATGCCAGTGAATTCAAATTGATTGATGCTGTGGAAGCCGAGCTTCCAATCATGCCCATTGGATGAGTTAGTGACTACGAAGATTTAGTAGCAATTTTGATAAATGTTGATGTTGAGGAGATCAATGGGGGTGAGGAGATTGTTAATGTACTTAAGGGCTTGGGGTCATGGGATGTCATATGCTCCTAAAGAAGATTGATCTTGATCTAAAGAATCGAGTGACCCCACCAATGCTTCTTCATCTACTGAGGAGCTTCCACATTGGTGCTCAAAGCACTCCCATATCACTTACAATATGATTTCTAGGGATCTAAACACTTTACCTGGTCATAGCTGCGCTGACTTGGTGGAATGGCAGGAAGTTTTGTCTCATTCCGAAGAGATATAAAAGCTATTGGGTGGACCATATCAGACATTATTGGGATCCTATCTGGCATTTGCACATATAAGATCCAATTGAAGCCATTTGTATTCTAGTATTGAGCATCAACATAGGCTATACCTGCACCTATGCAATGGGTGGTCAAGAAGGAAATCTTCAAGTGGTTGGATGCAGGTGTGGTTTACTCTATTGCCGACAACAAATAGGTGGGGCCCAACTTAGTGCGTGCTTCATGTGTAGGAATCATAGTGGTTCCAAATGCTAACAATGAGATCATCTCCACTGCATCAGTCATCGGTTGACAGTGCATGGACTACGTGAAGTTAAGCCACCGAACTCGAAAGATCAATTTCCTATGCCATCTATGGACTGGGACAAGGCACCGACTTGCAAAAGCAGAGGATGGTACTACTTTCTGATGGTTATTCTGCCACAATCAGATCTCTATAGCACCCAAAGACCAAGAGGAAAAACCTTTTTCACATGTCATATGGTACATTTTGATTTCAAGAGGACGTCATTTAAGTTATGTAATGCGCCCGCCACTTTTCGCCGCATCATGTCGTCTATATTTTCTCTCGACATGGTGGAGGATAGCATTGAAGTATTTATGGATTAATTTTCGTGGAGGATAGCATTGTTTGGCTCATTTACAAGGTGCAACAAACATGTGAAGAGACCAACTTAGTGCTTAATGGGAAAACGCCTTTCATGATCAAAAAGGTATAGTGCTCACACAGATTTCTCGTAAGGAAAATTAAGGTGACAAAAAGGGCCAAGATCTATATAATTGCTAGCTACCACCTCCAATTTCTAAAAAAGGTGTTGAAAAGTTGGCTTAGGTCATGCAGATTTTAGCGTAGATTCATCAAGGATTATCAAAGATTGCATATCCTTGTGTAAGTCCGCTTGAGAAAGTGGTGGAAGTTTATGTTTAATGATGCGTGTCCGAAGGCTTTTGAATGCTTAAAGGAGAGATTTACCACTACCCCGACGATAGTGGGCACTGGCTGGTCCTACCGTTTGGAGATTGGTGTGTGACGCCAGCAGTGGACTTGGGAGCCGTTTTGGGCCAAATGCGTGAAAAGATTTTCCACCCTATTTATTATGCTAGTAAGGCTCTTAATGCATCTCGTAATAATTACAACGGACAGTAATGGTGAGTTTTTGTCTATAGTATTTGCATTTGAGAAGTTTTGGGCTTACTTTCTTGGAACTAAGGTGATAGTCTACAAACCATGTAGCTCGAGATATCCGATGGGAAAAAGGCTGGGATGCGGTCGCGCTGATTCAATGGGTTCCGTTGCTGTAAGAGTTTGAGATTGAGATTAAGGACCCAAGGAGACTCAAAATCGTGGCGTATCACTTATAGAGATTAGAAGTGGATGCAAAAGCACTTTGAGATGAGCTTAACATAGATGATACATTCCCCCACAAGTGTATTTTTGGCTACTCTATAGGATATCATTCCATGGTTTTCAGACTTCCTAATTATCTCAAAGAGTGATGTGGTGATTTCCAAGGTTTTATCTTTTCACAAGCGAAAGAAATTCATGTCCGATGTGCAGTTTTTCCGGGATGAGCCTTACTTATTCTCGTATATGTGTTGAAGGGTTGATTTAGAGATGTGTTCTTGAGGCTCGGGATGTTACATAGCTGGGAGGCTTGTCACTCATACCCCGTTGGGGGTTCACTACAAATGTGATTCACACAAAAATTTCCACAAAAATTCGCAATATGGGTACTATTTGCCAACCATTCACCAAGACGCTCATGATTTTGCGAGGGCATATGATGCATGTCAAAGGAAAAGAGGTATATCTAGGAGGCATGAGCTCCCTCTTACTCCTATCTTTATCATTCGGGCCTTTTGAAATTTTGGGCATTGACTTCACAGCTCATTTGTGAGCTCGAATGGCATAAGTACGTACTTGTAGTTGTGGACTATGTTTCGAAGTGGGTGGAGGCAATTGTGCTTCTAGAAAATGAAGGTAAGAGACGGCGATTCTTGAAGCAAAATATTTTCACCAGATTGGGACTCCTGTGAGCCATCATTAGTGATGGGGGTTCGTACTTCTACAAACTGGCTTGTTTCCGACTTTGCTAGAGAAATATAGTGAAACATGATGGAAACACCTTATCATCCAATCTAGTGGGCAAGTTGAGGTCTCCAACCGGGAGACAAAGACCAACTCAGCAAAACTATGAATGCTAACTGGCCGATTGGTTGAGGAAGCTAGATGACGCGTTATGGGCTTATTGGACCGATGCAAGACCCCCTATATATATGTCTCCCTACTCAGCCATGTGTATGGAAAGCATGACATCTTTCGGTCGAACTTGAGCACAAGCTATGTGGGCGCTTAAGAAGTTAAATTTGAATTGGAGTGATGTTGCGAACTTGAGGCTTGATCAATTGAATGAGCAAGAAGAGTTTTATTAGAAAGCCTATGAAAGTTCATAAATTTATAAACTAAGGATGCAAATTCAATATGACCGGAAGATTGAGCAGAGAGAGTTCACTGGGTGATATGGTGTTGCTATTTTAACACTAGGCTTTAATTGTTTCTAGCAAGTTGAAGTTCAATAGTTGGACCATTTAGAGTGGTCCAAGTATTCTCCTATGGGGGCATTTTAATTGGAAACTATGAAGGCAAATGATTCAAGGTGGGTTTGTCAATGTAAGAAAGCATATTTGGGAAAGAGTGAAGAAATTGCCTGGTGGACTCGGGCTCGGGATGGTCCAGCAACAAGGGTACTTGCATCATGCCGCGATGTTAAATTAGGTGCTACATGAGAGGCAACCCATGGAGGTATTTTTGGGGAATATTGAGTAATTGAGAACCCTCGTTGTGTCGCGACGTTAAAACATGTGCTCTTTGGGAGGCAACCTAAGTTGTAATTGTAATATTTGTATAGTCTTTATGTGTGTGTTGATGGAGCAGGATTAAGATGGGAAATTTGAAGCTAGAACCAAAATTTTGAACTTGAGTTGTCAGCAAATAGTGCCAGACGATCCATCATCTCGCCCGAACGATTTCAAGACCACTCGTGGTCATTGATGCAAAACAAGTAGACAATCTAAGCACCAAATAAGCTACCGCTAATGACATCGAATCGTTAGGTGTTTCGTGTTTACGTTGATAGAGGCAACAGCCATAAAGCTAACGATGAGAGACTTAATGAATCATGAGGTAATTCAACAATTTGTCAATTGACTTGTCCTCGATGACACCGAGGGTCCATCGCAGTACAAGGCCAACGTACTTCATGACAGACTCTCGTTAGGTAAAACCACGAGTCATTGGGGAGATCCATTAGGTCCTAGGTAAGTTTTCTATACTCGGAGAAAAAGAGAAATTGAACATTTGTGCTTCATGTGATTTATCAAGTGGGTCATGGTGTATTTTTAATTAAAATTATCACCCGACCCGACCCATGTACAAATAGGGTTAATTTAATTTCCAAAAAGTATAAAACACTTGGGATTGTGCCCTCGATTTTCTTACAAGTGCTAAAATAAAATTTCAATCTCAAGTTTCCTACTTCCCGTCCTCCCAAATCACTTCCCACTCTCAAATCATACACACACGTCCATTTTCAAATCAAACCCACATGCACTCCATTCTCAAAGCGCCACACGAATTTGCTCAAAGTCACCGCTAAAACATTATTCACTCTTGTAATTGTGAGTATCAATATGTTTCATATAAATTTTGACCTATCATGCATGTATAATGTGACTCCCTTGATGATTTAGTATCTTATATGAAACTTAGGCTTGTGGAATTCACCTTGTTCCCCATCACCAATGTTATGTTGCATGTTCGCCTCATGTGGGATTGAAAATCACTGAGATTGAGCAGGGGTGTATGGCTTTCCTATACCCAATGATGACACCTCATGTAATGACTAATGGGCATGCCGAACGAATCATTATATGACCCATCACCACAACTATTGAGGAAATCTTGAGCACGAACCACATAACGAGTCGTGGTATCACCTCATGACTGCGGATAGCTTGTCCCGGTGGGGATTGTATAAAGAGACATGTATAGGCCACACCAATCCAAAAGTCATTTCCACAATCAACAACTCATCATGACTGGCCCATCAAGTTCACTGGAACCAAAATCCATTCTTGATTCAACAGACACAAGTGACTCCACGAAGTCGCTGGGCAAATGAATTGTCGAGCCTTTCGTCCCGTCTCTACAGGTAGGTAATAATTTTTAATTTTATATACTCATCTCGCATAGTAATCATTATTCCACAGTACAATGGCACCAAAGTGAACACCAAAGAAGGGCCCTTTCCAAGAAATAGGGCTCTGAGAAGAGTCACCGATTTGCATTAAGACACGAGCCCTTATCTCAAAAGATTCGAGTGACTGTGGAGGAATACCATATATCAGAAGAGCATCTAGAGCGGAGATCGGGCTCAGCCCATAGTGACCAACACCCCGCTGTACCCGATGCATTTGGCTGCTTCTCTCACTCCACTCACTAGGGATCCAAACTAGACAAGAAGAAGGTAATGCTGGGTCTCAGCCTTCGATTTCCCCCAAGGGCGTTGTGTACTGGTGACAAATATGGAGAGTGATGATGAATCACGTGCCCAACAGGAGCACACGATGATAAGATGATCGAGACATCACACACATCCACTGAGCAACCCATGAATGGTGAGGAGATTGTGTGTTCCAAAGGGTGGCCATCTGAAATGCAGACATAGCTCTACTAAGAAGGCCACCTAAAAAGAGGGCTTTGAGGGTCCCAACTGTCACCATACCTGGCCTATGTGACTCTCGAGATCACACTATTTGAAGGATACTGCTTGGGTGGTTGAGTGAGCCGGGGCCCAAGAGTTACAATTCTTCAATGTGAGAGTTCTATACCTTGCCACATTACAACATCGTGCCAAGGGAGACCGTAATTGGAGAAAGGGCCTCGCATTGAACTCCGGTGATGGTGAGTGGGCGGTGACACTGTGATTACCTTCACTGCTTCGACCATCTCTGTATACTATATGGTCCAGATTAGAGCCCCCAATGAACACCGCGAGTTTGATGATAGCTCAAGTGAGCTCCATAAAAAGGAAAGATCGAAAAGTTGTGCCACGAGGAAAGAAAGATGCAATACATTGGTTGGAGCCGCATCATGGCCAATCATACGTCAAGAAATGGATACATGGCCTAAATCACAAATTAAGAAGCAGCTACTCTAATTTTTAAGCTATATTTTGGTGGTTACTAGTTTGACATAGGGTGGTAATTTACCAAAGCAATGATAAAGTGGTTTTATTAAACAGTGGCACCGTTGCAAGCCTTATGGAGGTGGTATGCTATCAACTTCGAGAGACATAAATCGAGTAGACCAAGGAGCGAGCTACCATAGACAACACCAGCATTCCCCATGCCTCATATCGGCTCTATAAGGAGTCCCAGCCGAAATCGCCATTCCTAGATCGAGAGTGGTGGTCATATGATTACCGATATCGGGTTGATAAGAGATGAGACAAACCTCGATGTGGAAATCTAGGAGTCGGGCCGCCCATATCCGCCGGGCTACATTATTAGCAAAAGTACTGAGTTGAGGTATTCAGGACAAGGATGCGAAATTACAAAGCTGGAGGCGTGAGTTGTTCAAGGCCCAAGAGAGTGGTAGCTAGCCCGATACTACCACTGCAAACCCAATACTCCATCACCCGAAGAGGTCCCGTGAGTCTTCATCCACTGCAGCAGCAGCTCACCAACCCTTGCGACTCCGTGAGCTTCACTAGCCTACCTAGTCACAATCTTTCACAGGAGTTTCTTACTTACATGGCTGTGTGGTCGGGCGAAAGACAACGCAGTGCACACAACACTTCGTAAAGGTACCGATGGAGTAGGTTAAGTTGTGGGCTTAGTCAGCTGGAGGATCTCCGTGTCATTGCATGATAGCTTGGATGCCTTTTAAAGGCAGATGCATGAGCGCCTTGCTCAATTACAGGAGCCTGAGTTATCTAGATGGTACCTGTGAGGTGGCGACACTTTAGAGCGTGAGGTGTGGGAGCTGTGTCCGCATCACACCCTCGCTATCACACTACCCGTGCATCCAGCTTTGGATGATAAGAGGGAGGAGGAGCTACCTCCTATAGTAAATTTCATCACCGAGGAGTCAATGTGTACACAAAGGGAAGAGACCTGGAGGTAAATGTCATGTCGCATGCATGTTCCCTTCAAATAAATTCATGTTAGTGACTTCCGCCTTAAGTTCACCTAAGTTTCTTTCGATTAAAAACAAAACAAAACACCAAACCACAAAAACCTAAACATGCCAGTTTACTAGATATGAACACCCAGGGAAAAGATATCCGGCAAGAAAAATCCCTCGGTTTATATTCAAGAAAATACAAAATAACTCCACCCCTCTACCATCAAGAAAAGCATGTAGCGCCCTCGATGCATATAAAAAGTAAAACATGGGAATATGGACATATACTTGTGCGATCTAGAATTATGAATGGCTCCAAGTTGGTGCGCATGACAAAGCATGAGTAGCTAAACCCATAACTAGGGTTTTGGAAACCATGATGAATTAACACATATAGGTAAAAGTACTTGGTGAATCTTGGAACTAGGGTTTTGCATGTATTGTTTTTCCTTCGGTTTAATTTCTTCTTAAAGGTTGCAAACATTGGAATTTTCTTATTCTTACTCACCAAGATCAAGGGGGTAATGGAAAAGTGATTAACAATAGAGAGATATGAGGCTATCAAACTTTATATAATAATTTACCTTGTTTGGGAATAACTAATCCGATATTAAGGGTAAGCGTTAATTAAGTATACACTCCGCATGCGAATCAGTTACATGGTGATAATCATCTAGATTGGGAACCAACCATTTAGTGGAAGCTAACTTAATGATGTACACGCTAAGCACCGTAATAGATCGCAGTATAAAAGCCTTGTGGTTATGATGTCATGGGGAACACAATCCTAGCTAACTCACTTATTGAATACAATCGAATTCTAATCATGATCAACCATTGTTCTCTACCGCTGTTATTTTGTGTTTCAAATTTCCTTAGAAATAAGTAAGCCGATAGTATTATCTAAATGCATTAACAAAGTTCTTGTCATATTCCTCATAGGATTCGACCCTCAACCCTGCTGTCTCTATTTGACATCGACCGCTTTATATCTCATTTAAGAGGTGTAATTTGGCGACATCATCTGGCCTGGCTGGGCGTGGGAGCCACTTGTGCTTCATCGAGGTCATGTGTGGTGGAGCCATCTAGGACATCCCAGGTTGCACTCTTTCCTTTTGGTCTTTGAGCATTGGCATCCTCTTCTTATCAATGCTAACCATATCGGCGGCAACACTAGGTTGTTCATCCAAAAAGTATTGACCCCCGCTTCTCAAGCACGTAGTAGGGCCGAAGGAGAATAGGTTAAGGTATGCAGAGAACTTGTTGCCGAGCTTTTCTATTTATTTGGGAGGTAACCACTTCGCCAAAGTTTATACGTACTTTAGATATAATACAAGCAATCAGGATGGCAACCTCAATGTGTATCTACTGATCATTCTTAGAGGGCATAAGGAGACAACACACAAACTCTAGCCACAATTTGGCTTCAAATTTGAGGTCTTTCCATGCAATTTCTCCTCCCATGGTAGCCCAAAGTGGTTGACCATTGACAATAATTTGGGCCACCCATTGCAAGCTGATTTACTTTGTCACCACACTTGCCGCAAACTCGTCCACAGGAGTCAAATTTCATCACCCCAATAAATAGAATTAATGACATCGTGGGTGATATCAACCTCTACTCAATGGACCACGACTCCATGGGAGATAGGGGAACTCATCAACTTTCCGTTTGTGTTCCATGGAATCTTTTCTCGATATGAGGCATAACTCAAGCACTGCTAGGGAAGAAATTTTTTGAAGCATCCGTGAAAGTATGCCAATGTCCCTTATCAAATTTCCTATTTTCTTGGGGAAGTCTTCCCCCATCCTTACTAGATCAAAGCATTTCTCGTAACCGATTGACCGACATTGATACTTGAGGTAAGCATCTGGGCGTATTTGCACTAAAATATTATTTCAACTCCACCGTTAGTTGGGTTATGTTGTTCCTTGTCCCTACCGTCTCTTGCTCTTGGAGGAGGTTGAGGCCTTCCCTTTGTTCGATCCCTTAGATAAAGCCATGTTCCTACAAAATCATGTGTGAGTGTTATCCAAAAATAAACATTTTTTGTCATTTTCATAAAGTAAGTAAAATAAATAACTATACTAAGATAATTGAATAAAAAGAAAGATTGGATATCCAATAAAATGAAGAATCAATTTTCAAACCACTCGATAAAGACATTTGCCATACCTATGTTTCATGGGTGTTGGGACCCGTTTCACAGTGTATGTGTTTGCGCTCTAGCGCACACGCAAGCGTACGCGGCCGTACAAGTATTGGCGCGCGGGCTCTTTTTCAAGAGCCGAATGTCAACCTGTGAGATGTCACCAATTCAAAGAAATTATGAAGTTCAAGTATGAGATTAACCTTCACAAGTGTTGATTGTAGAAGTTTTAGGTAAATTATAATTAAGTTTTGGGGTGGTCACATAACAATTTGAAACAACAGGGAAGCAACTAGATGTAAGGCCGGATAATTATGCAACGCCACACTTCGTAATGGGTTAAGTATGATATTATCAATTGTTAATCTCACATAGTTGAAACATGCGATGTTCATGGTCTCTCGAGCCTCTAAACATACAAACCAGCTTCAAAACTACATCATTGAGCGTGGATGTGACATCCTAGTTCGTGCGCTCAACTACATGGATGTGGTTTATGGTTTATACTCTTGATTAGGGACTTTCGTACCTCTAATCATTTAATCCAACTTAGCTTCACAACTACTTTATGAGCGGTGATGTGACACCGTCGGGTGGTTTTGCTATCATCCCGTTTTATTAACAAGCAAGGTAATTTAGGTATATTTTTATCCTAATTGCGAATCATATCGAAATATAAGAACTTTCTCCTACATTCCTATGTTCTTTCCTAGGGCTACTCTTTCAAGCTTTTACCTAATCTTAACGCATTTATTTTCATGGTGATCAAGCATAAAAACAACTATAATGAAGAATGTAAGACAAAACAACAATTAACGACTCAAACCAAAACAAATGCATGCAATTACAATCATCTCACGTGGCCTCAACCCTAGAGGAAGGGTTTTAGGCACTCATGTTCATACAATAACTCAAAAACATGTTGAGAGTAGTGTACTTTACAAGAATAGGTAAAGAGAATGTAAAATTGGTGAACCCTAGGTGAATTCTTCACTTCTCCCTTCGCTCCTCTATGGTTTTTAGAAAATATTTTGTGACCAAACCCATTTTAGAAGCAAGGGTTTAATTTATAGTAAATAGGGAATTCACAAATTTTGTCCTATTATGGAATGGTTCCGTGGCACGGAGGTGAACGCACCACTTGCCTCCGTGCCACGGAAGTAACGCGTAGGCTCACCGGAATTTGCATTGAAATTATACTTGGCCGAGGCATGGCGCGATGGCCAACGTGGCAGTCGGGGCCACTGGCGCTGCGCGATGGCCTGCGTGGACACGGCCCGTGGCTTACAGCAAAGGTTCTTAGGCGTGGCACGGCGCCGGCGCACAGCGCCCGGTTTGCTTCCTTCTTTCGCGCGCATGGCCTTGGCGCGACACACACGCACAAGGTGGCACGCCTGCTCGGCGCGGCCCGCCTTGCCATGGCATGCTTTCTTGCCAACTTTTTGCAATTCTCCAACTCCATTTCCTCACTTCACCCATCATTATTAAGTCCCTCATATGCATTTTACACCTACACAACAAGGACTAATCATGTTGGTTAGTGCATACTCAAATTTACATAAAATCACATGAGAATGTAAGTGTATAAATAGACAAACATGACTAAACTAAATTATGAAATAGCACTTGGGCACTTAATTATGCCCAAGATCACTACCCCACACTTAAAGCATTGTTCGGCCCTCGAAAATCTCTTTTACATCTCATGCACATGAAGCACTCACACCTAGCTAATTGAGAAAGACAAGTCATGCTACGGCTACAACGATTGTTTTAGATCGCAGTTAAAAATAGAGCAGGCAAGATTTAACCATTAAAATAAAATATAACTATGTTAAGACATCCTAACCTCAAGAATCGACTCTTAATGTCAACAACCTCATGCAAATTAATCGATCAATAAATTCGACATGAATTGTATCCTTCATTAAACATGTGCCCTCACAACAAGAGAGTTACCCATTTTTACTCACAAATTTTTTCAAAATCATACCGTGTATGGGTATAAATAAGAATAAACTCACTCACAAAGAATTCACATGCAACGTGTATTGACCCATGAGCTGCCCTTAGTGTTTTAGTCCACTAATTTAAGGATGTTTGAACATAAGATCAAGTAGGACTTATTGGGTTGTAATGTAAGCTAAGGGCAGGTAGGTACTGCTATGGCTAATAATAGTGATTATCTTTCCTAAGCGCTTAATACATCATACATTTATTACTGCATCTCTTCTCTTACTTCTCCCTCCTTCTTTCCAAATTTACCTCTTCTCGCTTCCCCATTTCTTTTTGGCTAATACCAGCTTATTAGTAAGGAGTACTTAAACAACTTTTTCATTTATTTGTTCTCTTGCTCCCTAATAATACTCAAGCATTTTCAAACACGTGCACCTCTAACCCTTTCCTCAAATCCCACAACCAAGATTTTTCCCTTCGCAATTTTACTCCTTATTCTTTTGGATTTTTTCACTTAAGCGCTTTAGGAGTTTTGGACCAAATTTAAGGCTAATGAAAGAAAAGGATTAAGCTTATGTTTTATCCATCAGAGAATAGGCTTAAGGCTCAATGGGGCTAACTAGGATCAGACATTCAAGGTAGGTGAAGTGAGGGATAAAAATTAGGCTTATTGAAAGAAATGCCTATATCATCTCCTACAATCGACATCCCTCATTTCGTTTTGTATACACACTAGGAAATTTCTAGACATTACACAATAGCATGGAATATTCAAAAACCTTACACTCATTGCACATGCTCAATTCAAGACAAATTCATAAGACTTACCAAATAATCACAAGAATTCAAAATTATGGTTTAAGCACATAGAGTCACATTCAAGAGCCTAGGTGTCTCAAATAGAGTTATAAAACTTATCACATGCTTCAAAACTAACCACACTTCATCTCACAATCATGTATAGCACATAACAAGAATATCAAGCCATCAATGAACTATGGGTTCAAAAACCAAAACCTATTGACTAATTTTCCCTCAAGACGGTCGTCATCCATTCGTCGTCAGTAATAGTCACTAACTATGACTAAAAACAACATGTACAAAAGACACACAAATTTTTATTCTTCGATTGCCAAAGTGCCCCCCCGGGCCGGAAAAGAACCAAAAAGAAAAACCAACGGTGGGTGAATCATGCGTTTAACTCAAAAAATTTTCCCTCAACACATACCTATCAAGCACTACATTCACCCAAAATCATTAAGAACAAAAATTTTTGAAATTTCCTTCACCCCACACTTGAATCATGCTATGTCCCCAAAGCCTTTGATTAAAACTTCAAAAAGGGTGAGAAATACTCCCCGAGGCCTCTAGGCCTAGCTAAAACATGTTTTTCTTCATTTGAACAAGTGGGTACTCTCACCCCACACTTTTCCTCTTTCATGATCCTTAGCCTCCTCCAACTACACTCCTGTATCTCTCTCCATCTCGTGCTTAATTCACCACTAAAAACAACAACAAGATGAACATAAACAAAATCAACAAACCGAAAGAAATTAACATTGTACATGTGGCTCCTTGGGCCTCCCAAGTAGCGCTCTAATTCTTACATCGCGACACGATGTGGACCATTCTTTCGCACATACTCATACCCATGTTCCCTTTCTCGAGAACCATCTTCCTCTCTTTTTTTATTTTTGAAGGTTAAAATTTACCACTCGTCCCTCTTCCTCCAACTCACTTCTAGTAGAAGCCCTCCATCAAATTCTGGCCGAAAAGTAATCATCTCCGTGGCCATGGACCCGTGGAATCTCGCCACCCCACTCTAGCCTCTGATAACACACCGACCTTACAAAGGTCTTTGTAATGTGTGGGTGGGTTAATCTCTTGGTATAACCTAAGAGTTCTTCATCATCAACCCTCATTTCTCGTGGTCCCCGCCCTTACATTAATAATCGTTTCCTCTAGTGGCCAAAATGGCCGTCCCAAGATTAGGGGTACCTTATAACGTCTCAAAATCCAATATAATAAAATCAACCGGTATGATGAACTTACCCACTTTGGATGAGAAGGTCCTCGATTATTCCATCTAGTGCCACTTGTGACTTGTCGCCACTGTAGCATCAATCGTGCCTGGCCTCTTGCTGACCCAACCCCAAAGTGTGTTAAACAAAGATAGGGCATTAGATTAACTACTTCCCTAAATCACATAGAGCTCTTATCACCTCGGCCTTTACCAATTTGTATGGGGAGGGTAAAACTCTCTCGGGTCTTTGAGCTTTTAGTATCTGTTCATTACCCCGTGGCCGCATCTCAGTTAGTGCTACCGTTTGAACATCCACCAATCCGACTTTGTTGGCCACCACATCTTCAAGTATTTAGCATACAGCATTCCCTTCAAAACATCACGCAAAGGCAATTTCCCCGAGCAACTCGTTCAACAAACCTGCATGTACTCTCATCATAAGTCTTCTTCTAACGCTTGGCCCACGATGCGTAGTCTATTAAAATTTTTGTGTGTGGGGTTCTAGACTTCACAAAGGTATGGGCTAGCACTTCATTAGACCGCCGATGATGGGACAGCTCTCAATAACGACTTGAATCTCCCCAAGACAAATACAAGTTCTCCTCCTCTCTCGCCAGCTAATATTTTTACTCCTAAGTTTGCGTCTTCCGAAGGGAAGAACTGAGGAGGAACTTCTTTGCCAAATCATCCCAAGAAGTTATGGAATTCGGTGGCTCGATTTCAACCACCACTTTTCCTCCCCCAACAATGAGAATGGAAAGAGGGTATGTCGAACATAATCAGGACACTCCGTGAGGACCAAAGTGTCACTAATCTCAATAAAGTTTTCAAGTGTTG
The DNA here is from genome assembly GCA_018107945.1 of Datura stramonium. Lineage (NCBI taxonomy): Eukaryota > Viridiplantae > Streptophyta > Magnoliopsida > Solanales > Solanaceae > Datura > Datura stramonium. Next base: position 181,851 of record JACEIK010002583.1, read on the forward strand.
TTGTGGGTCCTCATCCTAGTGAACTCGCCACTAGAATGTAACACAAATGGCAGAATTCATATTCTATTTCAATTCAAAGTTCCCTCCAAGATCCGCTATTACCAGAGGTTGAATTTGCCGCTAGTGGGATTGCCACTACGCGAACCGGCTCTGGGCTGCCTCGATTTAAGGTAACAACTTTGCTCATTCCCACGGCTGGGTGTTGTTGTAACTCTCTCCTCGAAGTCCCTTCAGCTTTTTCTCTAGTGCTCCCTCCCGCATAAATGAATTTAACGTTCAAACTATGCAATGGGCCCACTAGCTCTCTATTCCCTGCCGCCTCCGCAAGGACAACTCTATCACCTCGTAATATATAAGTGACTAAGACCAAGTTTATCAACACTTAAGGAAATTAACAAATCACACAAAAACAAAATTCACTAAACTCGCCATTCCCCGCAACGGCACCAAACTTATTCGCGCCCCAAACACACACGCAAGCGACGTGGTCGTACAGCACACAAAGGGCTCTTTCAAGACCCATGTCGAACCCACAGGGACTCTGACCAATTTAGCAAATTATGAAGTTCAAGTATGAGATTAACCTTCACAAGTGTTGATTATAGAAGCTAAAGAAATTATAATTAAGTTTTTGGGTGGTCACAAAACAACTGAAACAATATAAGAAAGCAACTAGATATACTACGATAATCATTCAACGCCACACTTCGTAATGGGTCAAGTATGATATTATCAATTGTATTCTCACATAGTTGAAACATGTGATGTTCATGGTCTCTTGAGCCTCTAAACACGACAAACTAGCTTCACAACTACATCAAGTGGAGCGTGGATGTGACACTCAGTTCAGGCGCTTCAACTACACATGGATGTGATTTACTGTGGGTTTATGCTCTTGATTAGGGACTTTACTACCTCTAATCATTTAATTCAACTTAGCTTCACAACTACTTTTACGACGAGTGGTGGGGGTGATAATTCTAAGTCAAGCACCGCTATCATCCCGCTTTCTTATTAACCAAGTAAGAAAATTTAGTATATTATTTATCCTAATTGCTATCATATCGAAAGATAAGAACTTTCTCCCTACATTCCCATGTTCTGTGTAGGGTTACTCTTTCAAGCTTTACCTAATCTTAACGCATTTGTTTTAATGGTGATACAGCATAAAAACCACAATGATTAAGAATGCAGACAAAACAACAATTAACGACTCAAACCAAAAACAAATTCATGCAATTACAATCATCTCACATGTGGCCTCTACCCTAGAGGAAGGGTTTTAGCCACTCATGTTCATACAATAACTCAAAAACATGCTTGTAGTGAACTTACAAGAATAGGTAAAAGAGAATGTAAAATTATTGAACCTTAGGTGAATTCTTTCATTTCTCCTCTTCGCTTCCTCTACTAAGAAAATATTTCGTGACTAATGATTTTAGAAGCGAAGGGTTTAATTTATAGTAAATAGGGAATTTAAAAAATTTGGCTTGTCATGGAATGGCTCCATGGCACGGAGGTGAACGCACCAATTTGCCTCCGTGCTACGTATAATTTAGGCTAACCGGAATTTGAATTGAAATAATACTTGGCCGAGGCATGGCGCGATGGCCAACGTGGCACGCACGCCGGTGCCGCACGATGGCTCCGTGCAGGCGACCTATGGTGCGCAACAAGTCATGGCAACCTAAGTTTGCAACAAAAAGCCTTGGCTCAATGGGCTCTTTGCGCGCATGGCCTTGGCGTGGCACGGCTACTGGCGCGGCACACGACAAATAAGTGGGCACGCCTTCGTCAGCGCCAGCCTTGTCATGGCATGCCTTCTTGCCAACTTTTGCAATTCTCTTCCAACTCCATTTCCTCACTTCACCCATCATTATTTAGTCCCTCATATGCATTTTAGACCTACACAACAAGGACTAACCATGTTGGTTAGTGCATACCCTTACTCAAATTTACATAAAATCACATGAGAATGTAAGTGTATAAATAGACAAACATGACTAAACTAAGTTATAAAATAGCACTTGGGCACTTAATTATGCCCAATATCAGTATGTTGGAGGTGTGAGAAAGAAAATCACCAAAATTTACCAAACACCTGCATTGCACCTGCGTTTCACATATGGTAATCTCGGTCCGCAGGTGTAGCACATGAGGCGGGCAATGGACCTGAAGCCTAGCCCAACACTTGCGTTGCAACCCGCACTTCGCAGGTAAAACTTGGGACTTGTAGGCACTCCACCGTGTCTAATCCTCATCATTTGACCATTTCTAATAAGTTAAACAAAATCAACATCTAACCGGTATTCAGACTTCCCCAAAATATCTACTAATAACACTAACCATACAAGACCATCATGACCACTTAACAATTTATCTTAGGAAGGACGTTACCCCATACCATCGAAACACATCAAGTGACCAATCAACTAAAATCATAAATCAAGTTCAACATTTCTAAAGCCTCCCAACATTATCAGATTTTCAATTATAGAAAGCACACAAAAATAAATGAATATTTTTTCTTAAGAGAGACGTCACCTATCTATCATCGGGAAAAATCATGCATTTCAAGAAAATGGTTTATTCAGATTTTACACCCATCTAATATTCCAAAGCAAAGAGCACATCCAACAGATCTAGCATTATGGAATAAGACTTTCTACCCATCTAGTTTTTCAATTTTGAATCCCCCCACAATACCCATGAAAATCATGTCTACCAAGAGCATGAAGAACAATTAATGGGAATTAGGGAAAACATGGGTAAGTAAAAAAATGAAATACTAACATGCTTTTTGTGCTAGAGCCATCATTAAACTCAAAGAACAAATATCAAAAGCAAAAACATACCAAACGAGGTAAGAAAAAGAATGGCATTTGAAACTTTGAATTTTTCTTTGCACTAGACAAGCCAAGTTTTTCCTTCTTTGGTTTTGTGAGGGAATAGGGAGTGATGGTAGACAATGGTGAAGGAAGAGTGGAATTTGTAGAAGGGATGAATATGAAGAGATTGGTGGAATTGAAGATGGGCTTAATTGTAGAGCGTGGTGGTGGTTGATGGTTTATGAAAATTGGAAAGTGGTGCATAAAATGGGGTTTTGTGAAGTGTGAAGAAGTTTAAAAGTATTGGGCAAACCATGGTTCGAGTTTGGTCAATGGGTCAGTTAACTTTTTTCAAATTACTTCATACCAGCGCCTGCGCTAGACCTACAGCCGCAAAATTAAAACTGCAAATCGCAATTCAAGCGCAAGTAGCTTTTATTCTTCCTAGTTCACTACTTTGATTTTTCGGTAGATCTATGTTTCATGGATTTGCACCTGCATTTCACAGGTGAGACGCAGGTCGCCTCCATTTTTCAAGAGTTTCCCCAGGTGCACTAGTTAGGACCTGCAACAGACTTGTGTTCCGCATATCAAAACTTGTGTTTTGTAGGTAAGTCGCAGACTCCCTTTAATTTTCTAGGCTTTCTGGATCAAGGCTATGCTTGGCCTGCACTTCGTGCATTGGTGCCTTTATTTTCTAGGTCCCACGCAGGTGCTCTTCCCCTATTTTCTTCCATTTTGTTTTAAATCCTATCAACCTACAAAACATAAACAACAAACATGTGAAGCAAAAATGAATTTAAAGATGCTTGGATTGCCTCCCAAGCAGCACTTGATTTAATGTCGCGGAACGACGGGTAGCCCTCACAACTACATCATTCATCTGGAGGTTTTTCCTCCTCTTCATGATTAACTCCTTGCTCATCTATGTCATTCATCATCACTATCACCTTGCATTCATCAGGTGGTTCCATTTGTTGACATATATTGAATTTTACTTCGTCACCACCAACCCCCTATTTCAACTCTCCTAGCTACACATCAACTAAATTTCACCCTGTGGACAAGAGTGGTTGCCCCAAGATAATGGCTACCTCAATATCAACATAATCCAATACGACAAAGTGGGATGGAAGGATGAACTTGTCAACCTTGACCAACACATATACAAGAATTTCCACTGGGGCTTTATAGTGTGATCCACCATTAGAAACCTTATTGATGTAGGATTGGGACTTGCCAAACCTAACTTCTTGAAGATAATGACAGGCATCAAGTTTATACTTGCCCCTAGATTGTAGAGAGTTTGTTGAACATGTAAACCCCAATTGTGCATGGAATGGTGAATGCTCTGGGGTCCTCCCTCTATAGAGTAAGGTTACTTTCCATCACAGCACTGCAATGATGTGACACCTCCACTATGCCCACATCAACTACTCTTTTCTTTTTTAGAAGCTCTTTCATGAACTTATAATATCCGGCCATTTCGAGCAAGGCATCAACTAATAGGATGTTGACAGACAATATCCTGTACATGTTGATGAACTTTCGAAACTAGTTGTCCTCCTTCTAATTTGTTAACCGTTGAGGGTAAAGGAGGTGGGACTCTAGGCACTTCGCCTTTAGCATAGGGAGCCTCGTCTCCCTCTTCATCAACATTCTTAGTTTGAGGAGAATCATCAACTCCTTCCTCCTCTAAAATATTACTTCATTATCAACATAAATAGGTTCTCTTGGAACCCCTCATTTGCTTCATCTTCACTTGTTTTGGAATCGACAATTGTTTAGGGCTTATCACCTGCACTAGTAATAATTTCCCCACTCCCCGTGATAGTAGCCATGTAATGGCTATCTTTCTTAGGATTTGGCACTATATCACTCGGAAGGTTTCCTTTCATCCTTAGATTTATCTGGGCTGACAATTAATTCATTTGAGCCTTCAAGTGTTTAATTGAGGCATATTGGGAGCTCACCATTTAGGTGATGTTAGACACCTTCCCTTTTAACTCTCTCAGACCACTATCGGTGGGCTTCACTTTTTTTGAGATTCTTGATAACATATCTTCAATTTTTGAGTTACCAAACATCACTCACACTCGGTTGCATTGGGGTCACATCTGTCATAGAAGGGGGAATGTATGGGTTTGAGCTTCTATGGTACCTATACCCCTCCCTATCTAGCTTATGGTTCCTCCATCTATTATCTCTCTCTCCCCATCCTTGGTTTACACCTTGATCTCTCCAACATTGATTTCCATCGCGAGGACACCAAGGGCCTTGCATGGCACCTTGGTACCCTTGGTAGGAACCCATTATCTGGGTGGCCATGTATTGGCATTCCTCATTATACCTTGGTGGTGAAGCATCTCCCTCATATTGGCAGGTTGAATACTCACCACTGACACTTTTCTCGCTATATTCCACATGAGATTTATCCCCAACCTAGTTAGATTCTATACTTGAAAATGATCACTTTATACTTCATTGAGAAGTATAATTTGGACATATCACCAATCTGAGCGTACCTCACAACATGGCATAGAACATAGACTATTTAATTTGACATGAGTGGAACATGGATAATACAAAACTGTAATAAAGACATAGAATAGATATAAGGGAAAATAAACCTTTTTCATAAGTCATAACTTTGTCTATATGAGTGACATAGAGGTCAAAACAAAATAAATAACATGAGAACATACTAGACTGAAAAATCTATGAAACCTATAATAAGACAAGAATAACTAAATCTACCAGAACAAGGCACCCGACATACCTTGAGAAAAATTAAGTCATTTTCATTAAGTTGCAAGACTTTCTTAGTAAAGGGTTTATTCGTCCGAGTATCTCCCTGTTGGGTGCTCCCGTGTTGTTTCTTAAGAAGAAGGACAGGAGTATGTGAATGTGCATTGACTATCACCCGAAATAAAAATCCCCTTCCCTGCATAGATGACCTGTTTGAAAATCTTTAGGGAGCTTCTGTGTTTTGAAAAATTGATGTGAGGTCGAGTTATCACCAGCTAAAGATTCGTGTTGAGGACATTTGAAAGATAGTTTTCCCGACCTGGTATGGGCACTATGAGTTCTTAGTCATGTCATTAGACTTTCTTATGCTCTATATGCTTTCATGAGTTTGATGAATAGTGTGTTTAAGTGATATATGGATCTATTTATAACTATTTTTATTGATTGCATACTTGTATATTCAAAGAGCAAAGAGGAGCATGAGAATCACTTGAGGATATTATGGTTGATCTGTAAAAGGTAGAGGCTATTAGGAATTGGGCTAGGCCCACATCATTGACTGAAGTTTGTAGTTTCGTAAGATTGTTGAGTTACTATTGTTGTTTTATAAAAGGCTTTGCCGCTATTACATGCCAATAGATTAGGTTTACTCAGAAAGATATACCCTTTCAGTGGTCTATAAATGTGAGGAGAGCTTTCAAAATATCAAGACCCTGTTCACTACAGCCCCGATTCTATCATTGCCAATGGAGGGTTAGAATTTTGTGGTTTATTATGATGCCTCACAATCTTGTTTGGGTACTATTTTAAAGTATGATAAATAGGTCATTGCATATGCTTCCATGTAGCAGAAGGTGCGTGAGAAGAACTACCCTACGCATGACTTAGAGTTGGCAGCGGCGGTATTTTCTCTAAACATTTACAAACACTAACTTTATGAGAGCTCTGTGTAAAGTGTTCATGAACCATCATAGCTTGCAATATGTGTTCACCCATAGAGACCTTAACTTGAGGCAATGGAGATGGATGGAGATGCTTGAAGATTATGATGTCACAATCCTATATCATCTGGATAAAGCCAACATGGTGGCTGATGCATTGAGCAGAAAGGCTGTATATATGGGTAGCTTGGCTTGTTTTGAGGTCACCTAGTGTCCGTTGGCTAGGGTGGTTCAAACTCAGGAAAATAGTTTCATGAGACTTAAATTTTTTGAATCTGGAAGAGTGTTGGCTAGTGTGGAATCAAGGTCTTCTTTTTTGGATCAGATTAAGGCCAAACTATTTGAAGATGCCAAACTAAGCAAGATTCGAGATAAATTCTTGCGAGGAGAGGCAAAGAATGAAGTGATCAATGATGAAGGTGTCTTCAAGATAAAGGGGTGTGTATGAGTACCCCATATTGATTAGTTAATTAAGACCATCTTGTTAGAGGCTCACAGTTCATGGTATTCCATACACCCTAGTGCCACAAAAATGTACCATAAACTGAAGCAGCACCATTAGTGGGGCAGGATGAAATGAGATATTATGGAGTATGTCTCCCAGTGTTTAAATTGTAAGTAGGTGAAGTATAATGACCAGAGGCTGGGAGAGTGCTTTAGAGGATGCCCATTCTAGAATAGAAGTGAGAGAGATTAGTTAAGGACATCATGGTTGGTCTACCAAAGACCTTGGAAAAATTTAACTCAATTTCGGTTATTTTTGACTGACTGACTAAGTCTACCCATTTTGTGCTAGTTCAAGTTACCTATAATGCATAAAAGTTAGCCAAGCTGTACATTCGAGAAGTACTTCAGTTACATGAGTTACCAGTTTCAATCATCTCAGATAGAGGTATGCAGTTTACTTCTAATTTTTGGAAAACCTTGTAGGTTGTTTGAGTGAGTAGAAGTGAGAATAAGATAATGAGAATGGGATTTTATATATGTTGAAGAGAGGGAATGTGATTGGGTAGTGAAAAAGTGGGTGTTAATGGTAGGTTTTAATGTAGGAAAAGTTGGGAAGGTGGAAAGGGTTGTGGTTAGGTGAAAAGGTGGAGAGAGAGAGGGTATTGGAAAGGTAAAAAGGGCATTTTGGCCGATTTGGATAATTTTAAAAGTGTTACAGGTTGGGTTAGTCAATGATTCGGTCAATATTCAAAAATACACATACTCATCTCCACCGTGCTAGACCTGTGACTGCCAGTACACTTTTCTTGGTATAATTGTGAGGGCATATGTATGCGAATGGATGGTATATTTCACTTCTCTAATTTATATATATGCATCTTAATATGATGTCATAAGTGGAGGTGCATACTTAGTTCAAATAGTTGCAAGAAAACTGAGTTTTGATTATTGGAGAGGGTGGCTAGATTGAAATATATGTGTTAGCAGTTATTGTCAACAACCACCCTAGCCATGATAGTTTGTGATTCCGGGATATTAGTTAGGTGGAGGGTAGTTTCTTTAGTTTTCTAGAGGACTAGCAAATGCTTTAAGTGGGGTTATTGATGTGTCAGTGATTAGCGACACATCTTTGCTTCATTTCATAGAATTTGGCATGTCTTTAGGAGTTCAATTAAGTGGAAACTAACCTTATTATGCTATATTTCAAGAACTCAAGCAAAGTAAAGATGAAAGGAGTTAAAGCCAGAAAAGGTCCAATGGATGAGACAATGTACGGATCGTCTGTCTGACAGATGGTCCGCATCATCCACAGTCCAATTCCAGCAGAAGATTCCAGAAATCAAGCTAACAGAGTCCTTAAACAATGGTTTGAAGGACGGACCATCTTTCCAAAAGATGGTCCATCAATTGAAGGACAGACTCAATCTAGGAAAAAGTAAAATTCTAAAGTGCGGTATAAGGAATGAATCATATTTCCCAAAGACAGTCTGTCAATCAATGGACAATAAGTTGGGGGATAGAAGCCACATTGTAGAGTACGGATCAAAGGACGGTCCATCCCTGTACACCTGACACTTCAAAGTTTGAATTAATTGGGCTTTTTGGGACATGGTATAAATAGATTTTTCTTGTATGTTTTACAGAGCTTTCAATTCATATTTTCAGTAGAGAGTAGAAGTAACTAGTTAGCCTTAGTTTTCATAGTAGATTCTAGATCTTAGCTTGTAATTTGAAGATTCCATTTCATCTATTGAAGATCTCTTGTCCAATTTCAATTTCCATTGGTAAGAATGTCTAATTACTTTAATTCTCTTCTTCTTCTTGCTATGGTAACTACACTCAAATCTAGGTTGTGAATCCTAATGATCCCAATTTGATAAAATTGAGTTTGAACTTATGAACATTTGATTGATTTTTGCTTTGTAGTGTGTGATTGGTGATGAAAGTCACTCAATCCTGCCCAATTACCTTTATGAGGCTTGAAAGAGCAAATTTAAGTTGGGTTAGCATCAATCAACAATAACTCAAGGCATAACCCTTGTTTAATAGATCCTCCTGGACATAAGTTGAATTTCAATTGGCAACAAGCAATTGGGTGCAAGGGAGTTCTCTTCAATTTGACAAAATTGAAGTAGATTGACACTTATAGTGCTATTGAAAGATATCCATGGGTTTATTAAGTAAATTGTTTGCATGTTCGGCCCTTTCCCATTCTCAATCCTTCCACATTGGATGATTTAGGAGAATCGACCTATAATTAGGGTCAATTTCTTAGAATTGTCTCAAATTGATTACAATCTTAGCATATTGCACTGCATAGTCATAGTTAAATTTTACCTTTCTCAATTCGAATAGACTTTAATCTTGCAATACTTTACTGTTTAGTACTAGATAAACTAGGCTTCGAGTAGTCTCTATAGGATTTTACCCCAACTCCTCGTTGGTTTTTATATTTGTTGCGTCGTTTAAACTACTCGATATTGAGAGTGGATTTGAATGACATCAGGTACAGATGTGAAATTGATGAGATACAAAGCTAAATAGTTGTATATTCAGTTTGGATATGACTATATTGCATTTATTATGACTTGATTACATTATAGACTTGTGATGTTTTATTGTCTAATATGTGTGTGCGCGCGCGCGCGTGCGTTG